>OVBE01002372.1:0-30572 GCA_900406425.1 Iberis pinnata | reverse complement strand
AAGAAGGATTTTCGAAAAAATTTCAAATTTTTATGGTTTTTCAGATGCTAATAGATGTTATGTAAATGGAATGCAAAGTGGAGACAGAGGAACAAACAAGGAAATTTCATTAATACCAGGTCCTCCAAATCCTCCCCCAAACCTGAATTACACAGTCTCTGTGTAAACCAAGTTCAAGATTGGACTCAAGAAAGGACAGGATAGTGAAAAAGCATTAAAGACATCTTAAATTTAGATAACAAACAGGAGCAACAATCAGACATAGCAGACAGGAGAGAAAGGATATTGGACGGATTATACAATGAAGGAGGGGATTGTGATGGACCTCATTTACCCTAGTCATCTAGGTAAAGGCTCGAAAAGGAGTCCACAGGAGGTCCCATGGGTGTCATCTGTGAGATGATCGCCCTTAAGTCGTAGATGTCATGGCAGAACTCGAGGTTCTGGTCTTTATCAAAGGCGGTCCAGCTGCAGTTGGGGGGTAAGAAGACCCCTTGCTTGTTGAATACCAGCTGGAACAGATAACAAAATTGGGTGTTCAAGCTCCCCACTATGAACCGCATTTCCGTTAAGTAATCCATGTCCATCAGTTTTGATGGGTAAGTGTGTCCTCAAGGTCATATCTGACGCCTCTTAAAGATCGGTGTTATCCACCCTCCGATGCTGAGTTTGGGTCTCATCTGTCCTCCTGTCCCCCAGTTGGGGTTCTTGTATGTCAGCAGTTGTTCCAAGAATAGCTTGAGAGGGCAGGGTCTTAGTCGAGCTAGGTAGGGAAACAGGTTATGGTTGTGCAAGGAGTTGCGGATTTGATGAGCGACACACAAGCGCATGTACTTTAGTTCTTCATCGATTACGATGTTGGTTTCCTTCCTAGCATAGAACGAGTTAGCTAAAATTTGTTGCACATATCTGACTGTTGGGTGGCGGATGCTAGCGCTTTTGGTTCATCCGTGTTGAAAATCGTCCGCTGTTGTTTCATCCCAAACAAACTCTACTTCCTCCAGAGCATTTTTGAATTCATTTGATTGATGCTTAATGCACATAAAATCGTAGATGCCCCATAGATCCCCGAAAGCGACCTTATTGGTTTTCCCATTCAAGGTTTTGAAGGTTATAAAACCTCCAAAAGTATCATCAACTTCATCATCACCAAAACAATAGGTGACCTCCAGGGATGCTAGGAACATGCAGGTTTCCTCCTGGTATGCCTCATGGTTATGGGTGACCATGGTTGATATCATCATCATCCCCAGTATATCTTGGACTTCTTCCAGGATACCAAGAGTTCTCAGAGTTTCCATATCAGGAAACCTTGATCCCGTGAAGTCCAATTGCATCAATATCTCATAGATTTCTTCAATAGATTGTCTCTCTGAATTGCTGGGCATACCACCATGCGACATTGTGTTCCTAAAAATGGTAAGTAGCAAAATTTTCAGAGAGATCAGCAACCTTTTTAACATTTTTAACAAACATCAGGTCTCAATTGCAACTAATGGAGAGTTAACTAGATGATGGAATGAGCATATTTTCGAGCAAAAAGAAACAAGTTCAATCTTTTCTAATAAAAACGAGTTCATCATGCACATTTGTAACTCCCAACCGATTTTCAAAATGTGATAAAACCAATTTCCGAAAAATTCAGCCTTCTATTAAGTATTTAGGTTCAAACCCATAAGAGATGTTTAGAAAAATTTAGAATCGAAATCGAGTTGATGAAGCTTGTTTTCCTATGAAATCCAATCAAAAAGCTCTAGTAGTTGCAAGTGTTGAGAGAGATTTTCTTAAGAAAGTTTAAGTGTGAAGAGAAAAGGGATGAGAGACTCCCTTAAATAGGCTCCTTGGATTGATGGTTGATGCTTGTTGGTTGAAGAGTGGTGATGATAAATCTTGTGGATGGAGATCAAAGATGGTGTATGTGGAGGAGGAGTAAAGAGGGGACATTTGGGATGTGGGTGTGTAAGGGAATCTTGGAAAGCTTGAGTGGACATTGCCTTGAGTAGTGGATGTGTAAGAGAAGTGGTGGAGTGAGGTGATCTTTTGTCCATGGGGTAAAGGAGGTTAGTGGGAAAGTGGGCAAGTGGAGATGATCCTTTGTACTTGAGTGAGAGAAGCTTTGTTCAATTTCAACAACACTCCAAATGATTCAAATGGGCCTCCTTTGTTCGATCAAAACTTCATAGAACAGCTTGGTGACTGTTCAAGCATATGGATCGATCTTGGCGTTAAGGTGCAGATTGATCCAACGTTGAAAACGGATCGATCGGATCAATCCCTTGGATCGATCTAGTATTGAAAACGCATCGCTTGGAAGTTGAGTCTCTAGATCGATCATGACTATGTTATGGATCGATCCGTGCCCGATCTCTCATCGATCCAAGTGATAGCTCTTGTTTGAGGTATGTCAAACACTTAGGTAGTTTGATGTGGAACACTAGCCAATTACCCCCATCCTTAGGGACCCTTTTCTTTGATTGCATCTTTTACCCATTTTAATTCCTCTGTTTTTGTTTCACTGGCTATCTACCTTTTACTTATGCATGCTTACCTTCATTTCTATTTTTACTTAACGCATGTATGCTACATTTTTTTTGCTTAGGACTTGTTAGTAAACTCCCATTTTCATATTTAAATTGAATCATTAGTTCAAATTGCATCTTGATTGCTAGCAATACACCTAACTGGATTAACAACTCATCTATACTACAATGACTTGCATGTGTAATGGGATTTGAAACCTAAAAAACGTGTTATCATATACCAGCCATCAAGAAAACATATCAACCGTAATGTATTGGCCATTTTGGCCAATATCCATATGAGAAAGCCAAAACAAGCATGGTTGACCAAGTCGGAAACCATTTCATTTTGTGGGTTAATCCATTTGTTTTGAGTTAACCCAAGACACATTAATGAATATTATTTAAGTCTTGAAACCTAATTTTGAGGAAGATCTTGTAAGCTTTATTTTCTCTTAAGAACACTTTGCAATCTTTTTATTTTTACTTGATTTTGAGTTTGATTTCTTGTTTTGATTGCTTTGGGCTTATCAAATCTTCTTCTAATCATGATTAAAAACTTCTCTATCATAAGATTTTGTGTTTTCTCAATGATTAGTGAGTAATTCCATATTAAGCAAATGATTAGGTATATTAGGGTGATTAGGTGATGGAGTGTGATATTTAGGATTTAGAACTCTTAGATCTTCATGTAGTAGATGATTTTTAATGCTGAGATTGAATTGATCACTCAAATCTAGACCATAGGAAAATTGCACGGAAAGGTGTTCGATGAATTTCCTGAACTAATCGATGCATGCTAAATGATGCCTAACCAAGAGATTTGTGTTAGTTAGTTTAGTAGTTTAGTATAGATTAGATCTTAATATTTCATAATTGTGTGATTATCCAAGAGATTGTTTTAATTGCATGATTAGGGAAAGAATTAGTGCCACGAGAATGGATTAGTCTATCTATGAGAATCTTAGACCAAAGATTAGCTTGAATCATCAATATTGAACATCACAAGAAGTCATTTGATCACTCGAATCGATAACCTATACCATTTTCTTAGCCTTCTACCTTTGAATTCAAGTTTAAGTTTTAGTTGACTTTTTTAATCTTGTTGACTTTTGTTTGTTTTTGCATGATTGAATATTACAGATGTTAAATCTTATAGCTTAGACTAGATATGATTCTAATAGGACTATTGTGTTGATATTTCATGTATTGGATTGATCCTTAATTGTTACATCGATATAAGTAGACTTAAGTATTTGCATAGATAAGTTTCAACAAATTCTTGTCTATCAAATTGGTGTCGTTGCCATTTCAGGATTGATTTTACCCATTAGTACTTTGGATTTTTTTGGGATTAAGCCCAACTTTTGTTACTTTGCTCACTTCTCTACTCTTTTGTTTGTGCATCTTTAGGTGTATGAACCTGAGAAGTAGAGGATCAACCAATCTCATTCCACTAGTTGAAGATATTCGTGGACTTGAAAGACAACACACTAGGGAACGACGTGAACAAGAGCGTCTTACTCATCTTCGATGATTGGACTTAAAGATGGAACACCAAAATAACAATAATCAGGACAACAATGGTGGTGGAAACAATAACCCACCACCATATGCTCGAACCATTGGAGTGAATAACGCCCCAAATGCTCATGCCCAACGCACAGGCATTCGTCCACCCCCAATTGCCAACAACAACTTCGGAATCAAGTCTAATCTCATCAACATGGTTAAATCCAACATGTTCAATGGTTTACCAATGGAGGACCCTTTGGATCACTTTGACAATTTTGATATGTTACTGTCAAGATAAATGGTATGACTGAAGATGCTTTCAAGCTTCGATTGTTTCCCTTTTCTTTGGGCGACAAAGCACATTCTTGGGAGAAGAATGTTCCCACTACTTCAGTAGAAATTTGGGACGCTTGTAAGAAGGCGTTTCTCACCAATTTTTTCTCAACTTTAAGAACAGCACGACTCAAGATTGAGATATCAGGATTTGTGCAGAAAGGGAATGAGTCTTTTGGGGAAGCATGGGAACATTTTCAAAGGATACACGCCGCAATGCCCGCATCATGGTTTCTCCGGAGAGAACCTCCTCGGAACCTTATACAGAGGCCCTGCTCCTAAATACAATTTGATGCTTGATATTACTAGTCATGGGAACTTCTTTAACCAGACTGAGACTGATGGCTTATTACTAGTTGAGAATCTTGCTCATAGTAATAGTAACTACTGGAAAGGTTATAATCGTTCTAACAGAAGTGTTGGCGGAGATAGTGGCTATAAGAAAGATCTGAAATCTTCTTGAAGACAAGTT
This sequence comes from Iberis pinnata, assembly GCA_900406425.1. Classification (NCBI taxonomy): domain Eukaryota; kingdom Viridiplantae; phylum Streptophyta; class Magnoliopsida; order Brassicales; family Brassicaceae; genus Iberis; species Iberis pinnata. Next base: position 25,733 of record OVBE01002372.1, on the reverse strand, counting down.
AGATATGTTCATCATTTCTCAACAAGGAGCTGTCAACTTTTTTGGTGATGTACAAGACGATTACAAACCTCAACAAGACACGACTCAAGAAGAGCTCAATTATGTGGGTAACCAAGGTAACAACCCTAGCTACAACAACTAACAACAGGGCCCGAATCTCTCTTATTGCATCAACAATGTTGCCAATCCTCAGGACCAAGTCTATCCTCCTAAGAAACAACATCAAGGCGGTTTCCAACCCAAGCCTCAAATCAATAATCCAGGAGGTTTCAACCCAAACCACAATACTTTTTCAAGCCACAAGGCTTCTCTAATCTTCAAGCTCCTCAACAACAGTGTCAAGGAAGCTCTTCTTCCTCCAATGCTCAGGATCAAACCAACCAGTTGTTAAGACAACTGTTGGAAGGGCAAGGGAAGAATGCCATCGAGTTAGGAGTATTAAATAAAGACATCAATGTTAAGACTAATGATCTTCATGCTAAAATAGAGAGTATGGATTCTCACTTAAAGGCTTTGGATTATCAAGTGGCTTAAATAACTTCAAGCTCTAAGCGGCCAATGGGTCAAATTCCTGGGAAACCTTAAACTAACCCCAAGGAATATGTCAATGCCATCACACTCCAAAGTAATAAGGAACTACCTCAAAGAGTTCTTATTGAGGACACTAAGAAGCAAGATGGGGGAAAGATAATTTCCATTGATTATGACGAAGAGCTTTGTGAAGATATTGTAGTTGATAAACCATCCCAAGAGAAAATGGTTGAATCCAAGGGTAAAGGAAAAGTCAATGGTGAAGATCCTACACCAAAAACACCAGTTTATGAGCTACTTCCCTATGAACCAAAGCTTTCATTTCCGAGTCGATTCAAAAAAACAACTAATGGAGAAGTATAGAACTCAGTTTGAGGAGCAAATGGAAGAGGTTCAAATTGCCATGCCTCTCATTGATGCTTTTATGCTTGTTCCTCATTACAACAAGTTTCTAAAAGATACAATTAAGAAGAAGTTAAAGACCTTGGAAGAAATGGTTATACTCTCAAAGGAGTGTAGTGAAATCATCAAACAGGACAACTCTCCAAAGAAACTTGAAGACCCAGGGAGTTTCACTCTTCTTTGTGCTTTAGGGCCTTTTACTTTTGAAAGATGTTTATGTGATCTTGGTGCTAGTGTTAGTTTGATGCCTTATTCTATTGCTAAGAAACTTTGTTTCTTTTCTTTTAAACCTTGCAGGATCTCTTCGGTGCTAGCCGAGAGATCTGTAAGAGTCCCTATTGGAATGTTGGAGGATCTCCCAGTGAGATTAAGAAACACTAAAGTTCAAACTGATTTTGTGGTCTTGGAGATGGAAGAAGAACCACGTGATCCACTCATCTTTGGAAGACCGTTCTTGGAAATCGCAGGAGCCATCATTCATGTAAGGAAAGGAAAGATCGATTTTCACTTAGGCAAGGATCATATGCAACAATATGACATCAGAGAAATCATGAAGAAGCCAACAATCGATGCCCAAGTCTTTTATGTAGAGACAATGGATGACCTTGCAAGTGAATACTTGGAGGAGCTAGCTGTTGAAGACGCTCTGCAATTGGCTTTAACGGTTAAGCCCAATGAATGAAGAGCTCTCAATGCTGAAGTAGTAGAGATTGGAAAAATGCTTGATTCTCATGACATAATACTAGAGGATGTCGAGTTTAAAGATGCGCCACACTTGAGACAACTTTGTATCAACTCAATTGACTCTGAAAGAGAAGCTAGCATCGATAAGTCTAGCTCGGATGAGGATTGTAGTGAGCTCAAGGCTCCCAAGGTAGAACTCAAACCTTTACCTAAAGGTCTCCGGTATGTATTTCTTGGCTCTAACTCAACTTACCCAGTTATAGTGAATGATGATTTGAGTGTTGATGAGATTGATGACTTGACTTGTGAATTGAGAAAGTATAGTAGAGCAATAGGTTATTCTTTAGATGACATTAAGGGAATTTCCCCAACCTTGTGCATGCATAAAATTCACCTAGAGAACGAGTATATGTCTTCTATTGAACATCAACGTAGATTGACCCCAAACTTGAAAGAAGTGGTTAATAAAAAGATCTTAAAACTTTTAGATGCCGGTATTATATACCCAATTTCTGACGGCAATTGGATCTCTCTGGTCCATGTAGCTCCAAAAAAGGATGGTATAACCATAGTGAAAAACGACAAAGATGAATTAATCTCCACCCCAACCATAACCAGACATAGAATGTGCATTGATTACCAGAAGCTTAACACCGTAACTAGGAAAGATCACTTCCCTCTCCCTTTTATTGATCAAATTCTTGAACGATTAGCCAATCACCCATACTACTGCTTTTTCAATGGGTATTCTGGATTCTTCAAAATACACATTCATCCCCAAGATAAAGAGAAAACTACCTTCACATGCCCCTATGGTACCTTTGCTTATCGAAGGATGCCAATTGGGCTATGTAATGCCCCTGCAACCTTGCAATGATGCATGATGTTGATTTTCTCTAATTTAATTGAACATGTGGTTGAAGTTTTCATGGATGACTTCTCTGTATATGGCTCTTCATTTGCTGTGTGTTTGTCCAATTTATGCAGGGTCCTGAAAAGATGTGAAGAGACTCATCTAGTACTTAATTCGAAAAAATGTCATTTCATGGTCAGAGATGGGATAGTCCTTGGGCATCAGATTTTAGAGAATGGGATTGAGGTTGATAGGGCGAAGATAGATGTTATGACTAGTCTTGCAGCACCAAATTCTGTAAAAGGAATCAGAAGCTTTTTGGGACACGCTGATTTCTACATAAGGTTTATAAAAGATTTCTCAAAAGTTTCTAGGCCGTTGACAAGACTTTTTGCAAAGAAGTAGATTTCAAATTTGATGAAGAATGTCTTGAGTCTTTCAACAAGATCAGGAAAGAGTTGATAAGTGCTCCTATTTTGAAACCACCTTATTGGGATTTGTCCTTTGAAATAATGTGTGACGCAAGTGATTATGCTGTTGGCATAGTTCTAGGTCAAAGGAAAGATAAGAATCTCCATGTAATCTACTATCCGAGCAAGACATTAGATGATACCCAAGCGAAGTATGCCACAACTAAGAAAGAATTTCTTGCTATTGTCTTTGCTTTCGAAAATTTTAGGTCTTATTTGGTTGGTTACAAGGTTGTTTTCTACACCAACCATGCTGCTTTGAGACACCTAGTAGCCTAGAAAGATTCTAAACTGAGACTTTTGAGATGGATCTTGTTGCTTCAGGAGTTTGATGTTGAGATCAAGGACAAAAAAGGTATTGAGAATGGAGTAGCTGACCACTTATCAAGATTTAGGATTGAAGATTAAATTCCTATTGATTATTTATTACATGTAGAGAAATTGATGTCGATATCTCCAAAGATCAACAGATTGAACAATGCCCATGATCCAGAATATACATTTGGAGAATTTTTCGTTGCCGGTTGGAATGAACCATGGTATGTTGATATTGTCAACTACCTGGTTTGTGAGAAAGGACCACTAGGGTTGGAAGGGTATTAAAAGAAGAAGTTCCTGAAAGATATCACGAGATATTTCTGGGATGAGCCATATCTTTACACTTTGAATTAAGATGGGCTTTACAGACGATGTGTTACCGAATAACAAGTTGAGGGGATTCTTTTACATTGTCATGGATCCTCATATGGTGGACACTTTGTCACTTTCAAGACAGTCCCTAAGATTCTCCAAGAAGGATTCTGGTGGCCAAAATGTACAAGGATGCCTACACCTTCCTCCTGAAGTGTGACTCATGTCAAAGAACAGGAAACATTGGCAAGAGGAATGAAATGACACAAAATCCAATCATGGAAGTGGAGATCTTTGATGTATGGGGCATAGAATTCATGGGACCATTCCCATCTTCTTATGGGAATAGCTACATCTTAGTGGTAGTTTACTATGTGTCAAAGTGGGGGAAGCCATTGCAAGTCCCACCAATGATGCTAAAGTAGTGTTGAAAATGTTTAGGAGCGTCATATTCCCAAGGTTTTGTGTCCCAAAGGTTTTCACTAGCGATGGAGGATCACACTTTGTCAATAAAGTGTTTGAAAGCTTGTTGAATAATATGGAGTCAAATATAAGGTTGCTACACCTTATCACCCTCAAACAAGTGGCCAAGTGGAAGTATCGAATAGGAAAATCAAAGACATTCTTGAGAAGACGGTTGGAACAACAAGGAAGGATTGGAAGTTGGTGATTTGGTTATGCTTTTCAACTTAAGGTTGAAGCTTTTTCATGGAAAGCTGAAAGTCAAGCTGGTCAGGTCCTTTCACAATTAAGGAGATTCGTCCATATAGAGCGATTGTTCTAACGGGAAAGGATGGGAAGGAATTCACTATTAATGGCCAAAGAGTAAAGCGATACTTGGCTAATGAAGTTGTCAAAGACAGGGATTCAGTATCTCTTTCTGAACCACATCAAGCCTGAGTGAAAGCAAAGTCAAGCTTAGAAATTTTAAACAAGCGCACTTGAGAGGCAAACTCATGTTATTATTTTTGTACATATCCTTTTATTTACTTTCGTTAAATAATGTTTTGGGTGTTTTGACTTTGAAAGATGTGTTGGTGACTAATCAGAAGCAGGACTCGGCTTACTTGGACGCTCATAAACGGCAAAAGATGCAGGAAACAACTTAAGGACGGAGTATCGATCGACTGTATTGGTCAGTTCAATCGATATTGGTGCTAAATAAATTATATCGGGCAACAAAGACCGATAAATGTTCGCCGATATGAGTGTATTGGGTACAGTGTATCGGTTGGTTTTGCTTGATACTATACTTGGAGAAAACGTACCGAGCCAAATAACTCGATACAAAAGAACCAATATAGCACTATCGGCAGGTGAGTAGCAATGAAATTATATCGGTCAATGTAACCGACACAAGAGGCCGATACAGGTTCGATTTTTCCAATTCTCGATTCTAAAATTTGATTTTTCGGTCCAATTTTTAATTCCCCATTTGGTTTACTCTTGTTTAGTACAATTTTAACAAAAACTTAAGAGAATCTTATTCTCTTCTAACATCAATATCTCCTTACTTTCCTCAAGAGTTCACAAAATTTCTTCAATCTCTTTCACCGTTGATTCATTTTCTTTGCTTCTTGTTGCATTCAAATCGATTTCTCATTAGCCTTTAGAGTAATCTCTGCTCCTTCTCTTCCAATCAAGCCAAGGTATGGAACCTAATCCTCAATTTTTGGATTTACTATTCACCCAAGAGAGAAATTCAATTACTCTCATGATTCATGAATGATTTAGTCTCTTTAGGTTTTGATAATTCTTGGGTAATAGTTTTTAATGATTTTCAATGCTTATTGTTCACCAATTTGGTATTTTGGAATTTTGGAATTTAGGGTTCTTGAGACTGAATTTGGAAAAAGTTTGGGGGAAAATGTTGATTGTGGTTTCTAAAAGTTGCTAGGGGTTGTGTTTAAGTTGGGGGAAAATGATGTTTGTGATTTAAGTGAATATAAACATGTGTATACATTTTCTATGTTTATTCATTTTGTAGAATTCACAATGCCGCCAAAGACTTACACAAGAAGGGAAAAAGGAAAGAAAATTGCAAAGCCATCGAAAAAATCTGACAAATCCATACCACCAATTGTGAAGAGCGTAGGCGAACCAGTGATTAGATACCCAAATGAACCTAATATAACTTATATTAGGGGACCTTGGCCAAGAAAGATTCAAAGAAAACCCGCTCAACCATATTCCAAGGATTCGTCTTACGAAGAAGAACCCGAAAGATCTGAATCAGAAAGCAAATTCTGAGGAAGAGTATGATATTGATACATTGGGTCCACCGGTCGTCAAGGGTAAACAAAAAGGGAAAGATGCTTCAGATAAACCATTAATAAAGGACTTTTATGACCGATTGATGTCAGTGAAGTTTATGCCTACTTACTTCTCCAACCTAGAGACGCTTACAACTTTGGGTATTATGGATGACGTGCGGTCGATGTTGAAGGAAATGGGTATTAAGAAAATGTTGGAAATATGACATGAGGCATACCAACGTCAAACTTGCCCATTCATAGCCTCACTGGAGGTTGATTGGCGTAAACAGTTGATCAGATTTATGGGTTGGCGGCAGAGGTATCATATTGTTCTTTTTTCGTTCTTGCCGACATTTATGATTTCTCTATAGCGGGTAGATGGACATTCATCAAGGTCCAAGAGGAAACCAATCTTTGCTGGCGGTTAATGGGATCTGAGAAATTCTTCGCTGGAAGAACAAAGAGTGCAGATATTCGCCACCCTACAGTTCGTTACGTGCACAAGATACTCTCAAACTCGATATATGCACGAAAAGAAGCTGGTGCCATTCTTGATGGAGAGTTTCAGTTTCTGAAGTTCGGGTTGGCTCATATGATGGAGCAACATTATCGGGAAGAGAAATTCTTCCCAAACTTAGAAGATGACCGACCAAGTCCCCTAAAGCTTTTCCTTGATCATTTGCTAAGTATTCAAGACCGGTGCAAATGCAAAGACAAGAAACCGAAAATCACTATAGGTGGTTGGATTACTCCAATTTTTAAGAAGTATAGGGTGAAATACGATCATAAGACTGTGGAGCCGAAGTTGATGGATATTTTATACCTTGATCACCTTGGTTTTCTCTTTGGAAAGCACGACAGCAAGTTTGCTTACAAGTTCTACCCAAAGCACGGCAAAGTGAGGACTGTTATGCTACCAAACCAAGAAATTACGCGTTTCAATCGTGGCCAAATCAGATTTCAACCGGGAGCGCATGATTATCACGACTCAGCCTCCGAGGCAACACTTAAGCCGATTACGATCACACAAAAGAGAAAAACTAGAGCTCTGAGTCCTCCATACCATGAACTTGTCTACAATTAGGGTGACAAACCTATCTACGGTCACATGCGCTATTATACGCTGATCCCTAACCACCCACTTCAATCGGGACTGTTACGGGATATCTACACCGCTCATCACAACATGAGCCATTGGTGCAAATACCAAAACTGTGCTCTTAAGAAGGTGGTAAGAGAGCTTCGAAAACTCAAGAATATGGTAAATAAAGGAATGACTTGTGCGAGTTGCGGTTCTCATAACACATTTGGACCACAACCGGGACCAAGGGATTTGGAGATGATTCTCGCTGGCAGGCACTCAACAATCAGAAAACGATGCACACGCAATGCCTCCTCCATCACAACCGCACCCACGGAAATGAAAGTACAAGTGCCAATCACATCATCCTCCCACTTCGGACAACGAATCTCCAACTTTTTCATCGGAAAATAACGAAGCCAACGAACGCTTCGATCAATATTGAGGTACACCTTACACCTTTGTACATACATGCATTTTGGTTTTTGTTCTTCATTGTGTTTATTTGTTCTCTTGTCCTAAACTTTCCTTTGAATTTCTATTACACAAGAGACTGTGTAATTTAAGTTTGGGGGAGGGTTTAGGAGGTATCTAATCATGTTTATTTGTTATTTTGTTTTAAATTTCTCATCTAAGGCATAGAAAAATCATTATAAAAAAAAATTAGTTTCGAAAACTATCTTCTAAAGAAAAGGGAGTGTTTATTTAGTTGCATTATTCATACTAGGATTGCATTTAGTTGTTTTCATTTGCATGGGAACCATGATGATCTATGCCTTGTAAATATGTTGCTTTACTAATTGATTTTGCTTCCCTGGTTATTAGTTGTCTAATGCATCTAGATCGAATCTGAACTAAGATTGAACCATGCTTGGAATGTGAAATTGCATGATCTCTACTTTTCGGAAGCATGTTGTGATTTGAAGTTTGTCTCTATCTCTTAGAACATGAATTTGATTTTCAATTATCATGTATATTCGCTGGATTTGAACTCATGGATAGATCATACATACTTGGATTATCTTTCAGCATTTTACCACTCTTGTTGTCCAAGTAGATTTCCCATCCTAAACCAGCTTTCTTTCAAGCCACTTGTTCATTACTAAGTGTTAGGCCTTTTTCCGAAATGAGGTTGGTAGAAAGTGTTAAAGTTTGAACTGACAAGAACTGAATTTCATGTAGTTCTAGTCCACGATATTTTGGACTAGATAGGATTAGGATGGGAATCGACTTAGGAATGATTGTTGGTATTGGAAAAAGAAAAAAACGGTTGGGAAAAAAGTAGAAATGGATAAAGAATTTTTAAAGATAGCTTAGGAGGGGAACAATAGTAAAAAGATAATATCGTCTAGTAAAGGATTTGGGGAAGTAAAAAGGTTTGGCTTAGCGAAAAAAAAGAAAAAAGTAATGCAAAGAGGCAAAAGCCCAAGAAAGGGTAAAAGAATGAATAAAAGAAAGGAAGCCATAGTTCTTCGAAGTCAAGAATCTCCAATCCTCTAGAATCGAGTAGAAAGTAAATCCTCTCATACGTCAAGTAGTGATGAAAGAATAAAGAAAAAGGAATGAGAACCAAGATGGTTACTTTAGGGTTTCAAGGGTAGAGATATGATCATTTTCACATTCGACATAAGAAGGGTTTTAGCTTTCGGGTTATGGGTAGATGAGATCCTATTATTGTATGCATCTAAGTGTTATCATCTTTAGCATTCTACTAAATCTCATTTCTCTTTTGAGTGATCCCTATTTCGAATTGAAAAATGCATGATAGATTGTCTCTTAACCAGTCCTTTAGCCAAACGGGTTTATTGAATTTGAATAGCATGATTCACGATTTCCATTTAATGAATGTTAAAGAGACGAATGAATTTAAATTCATGTGAAAGTTAGAATTGATCTCAGTTTAGCTTTGATGAGTATGGCTAAAAATTTTAAGTAAAATAAGATTGTTTTGCATTTTAGAACTATAACTTGGACATTGACATCACTTACTTTATCACCATATTTTGGTCCTGAGTTCCCACTTTCAAACTTCTTCTTCAAGTTTATGAATTACTTGTTTGAGGGAAAGCAAGGATTAAGTTTGGGGGAGTTGATGTATTAGCTTTTTGATACCTTTTCGCATGGAGTTTGATTGCATTTTAGGTTGTTTAGCTTATATATATGATTAGATAGGTTGCATCTTGGACATTGTTTCATATTTTCATGTGTCTAAGGAGTACATGACTGAATTGGAGTCAAACCGATGAGAAAATAATCAAAAAGGAGCGAAAAAGAAGGTTCGGAAGAAGTATCGTCCAGGTTGTACCGATTAAACTGGCCGATACAACTTCTAAAGGATCAGTACCAGGTGGAAGCAACCGGTACATAAAGGTCGATATGTTGGTACCAACATATGTGTACCGGGCAAGGTAGACCGATACAACATGCGAAGGAAGCATACCGAGAGTGCCACCCGATGCAGTTGGTTCGATACGCCTATATCGACCATTCTGTATCGGTCGAAGCTAATCGATGCAAACAACAAAGAAGAGATATCAAGAGAACACCATCTGATACACTTCAACCGATACATTGATATCGACCAATGTGTATCGGTTGAAGCAACCGATACCAGCCATCAAGAAAACATATCGACCATAATGTATCAGCCATTTTGGCCGATATCCGTCTGAAAAAGTCAAAACAAGCAAGGTTGACCAAGTTTTAAAACATTTCATTTTTTGGGTTAACCTATTTGTTTTAGGTTAACCCAAGACACATTAATGAATACTATTTCAGCCTTGAAACCTAATTTTGAGGGGGATCGTTTAAGCTTTATTTTCTCTTAAGAACACTTTGTAATCCTTTGATTATTACTTGATTTTGAGTTTGATTTTTTGTTTTGATTGCTTTGATCTTATCAAATCTTCTTCTAATCGTGATTAAATACTTCTCTATCATAAGATTTTGTGTTTTCTCAATGATTAGTGAGTAGTTCCATATTAAGCAAATGGTTAGACATATTATGGTGATTATATGATGGAATGTGATGTTTAGGATTTGGAACTCTTAGATCTTCATGTAGTATATGTTCTTAATGCTAGGATTGAATTGATCACTCACATCTAGACCATAGGAAAATTGCGCCCGAAAAGTGTTCGATGAAATTTTCTGAACTTGTAGCTGCATGTTAAATGAGGTCTAACCAAGAGATTTGTGTTAGTTAGTTTAGTGGTTTATCATAGATTAGATATTAATTCTTCATAATTGTGTGATTATCCAAGAGATTGTTTTAATTGCATGATTAGGGGGAAAGGATTAGTGCATCGAGAGTGGATTAGTCTATCGATGGGAATCTTAGACCAAGGATTAGCTTGAATAGTTAATATTGAACATCACAAGAATTCATTTGATCACTCGAATCAATAACATATACCATTTGCTTAGCCTTTTACCTTTGAATTCAAGTTTAAGTTTTTATTGATTTTTGTTAATCTTGTTGACTTTGTTTGTTTTTGCATGATTGAATGTTAAAAAATGCCAAATCTTATAGCTTAGACTAAATATGATTCTAATAGCACTATTGTGTTGATATTTCCTTGAATTGGATTGATCCTTAAGTGTTATATCGATATAAGTAGACTTAAGTATTTGCATAGATAAGTTTCAGCAAATTATTGTCTATCACGGGGCACCAAATAAAAATCAAATTCAGTTAAACCAAAAGTAATCCTAACAAAGAAAAACCCTAGCCATAAGATGGAGAACCCAACATAGAGCCAACACCGACCTCAATTGTGGATGTGGCAGGTCCTAGTATCTGGCTACCATTCGGAGATTGCCAAAACGAAACCTTAATCGGAAACGGGAGAGTTCTCCCAACGTCAGAGCTAGCAAGTTGAGAAGGAATCGCCGAGAGAGAAATTTTGAACTGCCGCGAGAAACCTAGGGACCAGTCGCAGATCTAAATCGGAGGAGAGAAAGCATACTCCGTCGGACTTTGGATTAGCTACTATCGGCTCAAAACCACCGTCCCCGAGTGGTTAAGTCCGGTGCGAGCCCCCATTTTCCTCCAATGGTATTCTTTTTACAGCGAGCTTCAAGTGGGCTTCGCGGGATTTCTTCAGCAACGCCGCGTCAAGGGGAGAGCTCTTCCACCCGACGTCGTAGCTGTGCTTCTCACCCTACCAACTCCAAAGTAATTTGGACTTCAAATCTGCCAGAAAAGAAAAGAAATTTGAGCGCTGGTTCGAAAGTCACCAGAGCACCACCACTAATGGAGTCAGTTGTGGGTTCAAAGATCGGTGTACAAGGGGAGTCTGAGCCACCAGAGAGAGAGGCCTCGCCGCAAGTCTCTCCAAAGACATCTGGAAGAGAGAGTTAAGTAATTACCACTGATTTTATAATTACTTATTCATAACAAAATATTCATGGACATGCTAACATGAATAGTTGTAGCCATGGACGGATGTAGTATATGAAAGGTGGGGTCAGCTGACCCCACTTAATTAAAAATATATGTTTTAGTCATTAATATTTAATAAAGGGAATTTTGCCAAAAATGTCCACTCGATCTCGCATCACATTACTTTCTACTCCACTGTTGTGTACTATCATCGCACTCGTCTTATCCGGCATTGACTTGTCTTATCCGCCATCGCACTCGCATTATCCATCATTGTGGAAGCTGACATTTTTACAAATAATGAAGATGAAATCCAGAGGAAAAAAGAAGAATCAAAGAAAAACAGAGATAAAATTATAATGGAGATGATTGAAGATTGATGGAGAGAGAAGAAGAGAAAAGAAATGGAGAGTGGAGATAGAAGAGAAGGATTGAGAAAGTTGAAGGAGTGGTACGAGGTATCTTTTTGTTAATTTGGAGAGAGGAGAGAAGAATATGGCATGACTTATAACAAAAGGTCATTATGACATTTTGGATAATTTTTTGATAAATTATGGCATTCTAGATAATTTATCCTTTAATATATTAGGGATAAAATATATTAAATAGAATATTAATAATTCTATTTTGATTAATGTTTTAGCACCATTAAAATTATCATTTTGATTTAGTTTGTGTTATATTAGAATTGATTTTTTCCGTTATATTTAATTAGAGGAAAATATTAATAAATTAAATAATAAGTAATTTTTGTGTGAATGAAAAGTTTGCTAATTTAAAAGATTNTATTAGGGATAAAATATATTAAATAGAATATTAATAATTCTATTTTGATTAATGTTTTGGCACCATTAAAATTATCATTTTGATTTAGTTTGTGTTATATTAGAATTGATTTTTTCCGTTATATTTAATTAGAGAAAAATATTAATAAATTAAATAATAAGTAATTTTTGTGTGAATGAAAAGTTTGCTAATTTAAAAGATTTTGTAGATCTAGTATATGTGATTGTTAAAACTAATCCTTTAATTTGTAGGCTTTTGAAATTAATTTTAAATTTGCATGTTGCGACTGTTAGGATTGAAATATGTTTTTAATGATTGTCTCGTTTGCTATATCGAAAAATAATTTCTGAAGACATAATAACTTTCAAGTTGTGAATGCATGTAAAATTCTTTTACGAAGGCATTGTTTTCTATATAAATAAATTATTTTTTAATCTATATTTTTGTATAGATTATCCTAAACACATTTTACATCCAACGTTAATTTATTTTAGTAGGGTTGGTGAATTAATGACTGATGGAGTAGAGACAGATATGGATAACATTTTGTTTTTTCTTAGAGGATTAATAACAAAAGCATGTGAGAAGTGAAAGCTCCTTTTAACATCTCAAATAAGGCCAAGATTCTCAAACACAAATCCTATTCATAAATTCACATATACAACAAAGTTTCATGACCTAATTAACAATTCAACTGAACTCGCTTTTGAGAAATTAAGATGCAGTACTCAAAATAGGAACAGTTTTCTTAATGCGTAGAATTACATTTTTTTGTCGGTATACAAGTCAGCATCATCAACTTCAAAACTAGTGGACCGTCTTTTAATTTTAGGAGACGATCAAAACCTATAAAAATATATTGTTGATTAGATTTTTCTTCTGATCTAGTCTACAGTTCTAAACCCTATAACAATAAAATCGAGTTTAAAACAAAAACATGGCACAAAAGTGATCGATCATTATCAGAAATCTGAACTTTGTGCATATGAAAGAGTTGGGTATGTACACACATGGTTGAATGTGTATAAATTTGTGTATATTTTGTATGTTACAGCAATGTAGGAAAGACAAGATGTTGATTTTTTGTAACAGGACCACCTTCAATATAATATAAATTTTAGGGATTATTAATTAAGCACATATATACAATATACACACATGACTACATATATGTTACCCCACAAGTCTATGTGACATTCTTTTCAATTCTCTGTTCTTTCCCCTTCTTCACCGCTGCTCACATTAATTTCCCCCTTTCCCTTTCATAGTTAGCTAATCTCGATTATGTAAACAATAAATATATATAATATATATATATAATTAGAGTAATTCCACGAAATACCACAAATGATCAATTATTTCAAAAAATATCATTAAATTGTTTTTTTCCAAAAATATCACAAATATTTTCTTCCAAAAATATCACAAACGTAATTTAGAGTTTAACTTTGAAGGGATTGGGGTTTAGCTTTGATCTTTGGGGGATTTAGATATTAAATTTGACATTTTGAATCTATTTCAAATTTATAGTTTTGGAACAAAAATATTTTAATGATATTTTTGAAATAATTTAAAAATATTTGGTATTTTTAAGAATTCTTGATGACTAAATCTAATAAATCAAACGTATATGCTTTTTTGTTATCTACATTTTGACATTTTTGAAACGTTATTGTTTGCATAATTTTATGAAAAACATTTAATTAAATAAAACTACACCATGAAAACTCTCTGACAATGAAAATTCCCTAATAGACCAACTCAAATAGAGGTTCACTGATTAATACAAAATTGTTTCCCCTTCACCGTAACTATATTTTTGTTAAAATTATAACTAAGCAAGAAAAACATTTCCTACGTATTGAATTTTTTAGAGGAGCACCAACAACCAAAACCTCAAAACTCCAACACCAAAAAGATATCTTATTAAAATTGGTGCCCTAAAAACTGTAATAAAAATATGTCTTTATGTTGTGAAAAACGCGATATAGAATTGATATATAAAAAATAATAATTTGATTGAGGCAAATATCATATGCTCTAAAGTTTTTTAATTGATCAAAGTACTATAATTACAATAAACTAAAGCATTTTATATAAACTTCAAAACCCGATCATATTAAAAAAATCTAGAATAATTTCATTTTCCTAAAATAGACTGTATCGTACCCACGACATACCAGCGTCAATTCTATTGGGCCTGCTAATACTATTATATGTCATATTTTAACAAACTTCACCTTAACATAAAAAACAATCTCTGCAAATTCGAAGTTGCGCACTTATCTAGTTTTAGGGACATTCTACTTCTTCTAGCAGGGAAAGAGTATGTCCAAGCAATGGTTGAACTTCTCTCTAGTTACTGGCTTGGTTAACATGTCAACTGCATTCTCCGACGTATGCACATTTTCCAACAAAACTTCACCTAGAGCTGAAAGTTCTATGATCTTGTGAAACTTCACATATATGTGCTTCGTCCTTGCATGATACACCTGATTTTTTTACCAAAAATAGAGCACGTTGACTATCACAGTGGAACTGAACACCACATTGCTCCACACCCAAATCTTTTGCAAGTCCTTTTACCCATAACGCCTATATACCTGCTTCTCTAATAGCCATGTATTCAACTTCAGTGGTAGACATAACAACAACATATTGTAACACAAATCTCCAACAAATAGGACCTCATGCAAGAGTAGTAGACCTTATGTTGTCTAGATCACCTACATAACCTGAATCTGCATATTCCAAAACTGAACCTCACTTTTGACCTCCAAACATTAGTCCATAGTCAATTGTACCTGTCAAATACCTAAGAATCCACTTCACACGCGTTCCAGTGTTCTCTTCCAGAATTAGACATGTACTTGCTTACTTGACTAATAACTTGTGTTAAATCTGGTCTAGTGCATACCATGGCATACATCAAACAGCCAACTACGCTAGCATAAGAGACTTTCACCATATCTCTGACTTCTTCATGAGACTTAGGGTATTGAGAAGCTGAAAGTCTGAAGTGTAGACACAATCTTGGCGTTTTTCATGTAAAATATGTATATCACCTTTTCAATGTAACTTTTTGAGAAAGCCATAATCTCTTAGAGTTTCTATCTCGAAGAATCTCCATCCAAAAGATCTTCTTTGCAGCTCCTAGATCCGTTATCTCGAACTCTCTTCCCAATAGCTCTTTAAATTCTTCAATATTCTCCATATTGTTTCCAACAATGAGCATGTCATCAACAAGAATATGGGAGAACTGTTGGCAAGTGACTTAGTGTGAACGCAGCAATCATACTCACATCTTTGGTAGCCTAAGTCTATCATATGTGAATCAAAATGTGTGTACCATTGCCGAGGAGCTTGCTTCAAGCCGTAGAGTGACTTCTTAAGTCTGGCACAAGCTTCTCTTCACCTGGTTTCACAAACCCTTCTGATTGCACCATATAAAGTCCCTTCTCCAAATCTCCATAAAGAAAGGTTATCTTTACATCCATTTATTCAAGATAAAAATCCCAGCTAACTACCAAACTCAACACAAATCTATTGAGTCCGGTAATACTATTTTATGTCATATTTTAACACTTTATTTCATCGATTTCATTGCTGTACAATATTTCAACTTTCAGTAAATTAATTTTTTTCTTAAATCACCGTTCAACAACTTACCGAAATTTCATTTAGATGATAATTGAAAATGTATATTTTGACCACTATCTAACGATAAAATGGTAAAAATTTGAAAGTTTTCTTAGTGAGTAAACTTTATAATTGTCTAAGAAAATATAAATTATATATTTTTTCTTTTTCAATGGATAAATATTTAATTTTGTGACACATAAATATAGCTATACGCAGAGATTTCAAATGGACATTTATTCATGGGACACGTCCAGTCCATATGTGTTTTGGACATATGTATTTGGGACACGTCGAGCCCAAAACTAAAAAAATGTCCAAATGTTCTTGTCTAAATTGGACCATGAAAAACATGGGTGTGACCACATTTTTCATGGACAATCCAAGTGAAAAAATTTTAAATCCCTAATAGAATCTCGACGGTCTTGCAAAACAGGTTAGAAAGTTCCTTTGCCTCACTTCTTCCTCTCCGGCTATTAGCTTCGACAATAAGTCATTGTCTCTTAATCCTCGTGTTTCTTTTGCTTTATATCAAACTACTTTTTGATTTTTCACAAATGCATATAAATTATTTTGTTTCTGGTTTTTGCTTGTTTATAGATTTTGGATCTAGGTTTTCTCGATCCAAAATCTATGAAACTGTTTGAGCTTCTTAAAGAGTGGAGTTTAGAAAAGAGAGTGTTTTCTCTTACAGTAGACAATGCACCTGCAAATGAAAGCATGCAAGTAAACTTACATATGAATCTTTAAAACAATTTAGTTTGCAATAGAGATTTCTTTCATGTAAGGTGTTCAACACATATTCTAAATCTTATTGCTCAAGATGGATTAGCTCTAATTAGTGGAGCCCTAAAGAATATTAGGGACAATATTAAGTTTGTTAAGGTGACAGAGTCTAGAGAGAAGATGTTTGAAAGTTGTAAGAAAACAGTTGGTGTAAGGATTAAAGCAGGTCTAATTTTAGATGTCTCTACTCGTTGGAATATTACTCACCTAATGCTCTCTAGAGCTTTGATGTACAAGGAGGTCTTTTGTAATCTTGCAGAAGTGGAAACAAGTTACACTTCTTTGCCATCTAAACTAGAGTGGACAAGAGGAAAATTGACTTGTGAGTTGCTGGAACCTTTTGCTAAATGAGTAAACTAATATCCAATTCTTCTTATCCAACTGCCAACTTATACTTTAATGAATTATGAAAAATTGTGAAGTGGCTGAGGAAACATGAATATTTGAATGATGAGGTTGTTGATGTCCTGGTAGAGATTATGAGGTTTGAGTTTGATAAGTATTGAGAAAACTACAGTGATATACTTATTATAGTTTCGGTATTAGATCCAAGGTTGAAGTTTACCTTCTTAGATTACTGTTTCGGTGTTCTAGATCCGTTTAGTGCTAAAGTAAAGGTTCATCATGTTCGTTCCAAGATGTATCAGTTGTTTGGTTCTTATAAGAAAAAATGGGAAACTTAGAAGAATAGACTCTTACTGCTTCAATTGGATATGTACCATATGATGTAAGTTTCGAACTTTTCATGTTTCAGTCTCTAACTTATATATAGGTTCTCTAAGTTCTGATTTTTAGGGATTTTATGCTTTCATTTCTCAAAAGTTGGTCCAAGTGGAAAGTCACCATTAGACACTTACTTAGATGATCAAATAATTGATTTTTCATCATGTAAGAGTTTAAATGTAACACCCGTCTCCCGAGCTTACAAGGCAACATGTCACCATTGTTACCATAACCTCGAAAAAGGAAAAAAGAGGAGATGTGTGATAAATCACTCAGTGTGAACATCATCTCTGCCCACTGGGACATAGAACACTTTTTCATTTTATACAAGAATCAACTCACACATAAACCTAAATACTAGCAAATAAATAACTTTCATAAAAATACAAGTTATAACTTTCATAACAATCAAAGCATTCAATTCATTCCACAACAATTCGAGGTTCGGTTAGGTCTTTATAACCTTTAAACCCATTTACGAGGTATGTTTAGCTCTTTATAACCTTTGTACATATATGTGTGGCATGTTAGCTCTTTATAACCTTTGGACCCATTCTCGGCTCAGCAGCCCTGATTCATAACATTTTGATTTAATATTCATTACCAAGAAATCATCATTCAACCTATGTCTACCAGTCAAATCTAAGTATATATGTGATGCATCATCAAGCATAGCAAAAGAAAATGGTACTATATATCCACATATCTGTATCCTCACCTGAATTTGGTTGAAAACAACGTACTAGAAGAATGAGGTTGGCTTTTAGCGATTCTGAAACTACTATTGCATTTTTGGATAAGGATTAGAGTTTTTGGTTTTTAACAAATTTCAGCATTTCTTAATCGAAGCGAAACACATATAGCTCATGGAATATACCCTATAATTATGAAGTTAAGGTTGAATTGAAAATCTGATAACAATAGCTTTCCAAAGATGCAGAATGATGTTTAGTCAACATTAACAACTAACCACAAAAGATTCAGTGATCCGATGACGACAAATCTTGAACCTCTGGATAGCCTATAACAAGATCTATATAATGACACCAAGATCTCCTCTTAAATCCTTCAGATCCAATTAGATGACTATAGCAGGTTAAAGTGATGACTACAGAACATAAACTTAACGATGATTTCTCTCTTTATCTCTCTATTTCTCTTCTCTGGTTTTTCTTTTACGGCGAAAGGAAAAAGTAACGATATATACAAGTGACCTACGTTTATTGTAAAGGCTTAAAAACTTGGGCTTCATGGTCTTTTCCTTTTAAAAAATTGGGTTTTTACTGAGATTTTTAAACGGACCGGATTCATGGGTTTGGAGTGTTACATTAAATGTCTTGAGTTTTTAAAAAGATAACTCTAGTAGATTCAAAGGGCTTAAACAATGGACATCCACGGACAATCCATTTGGACATGGGCGTTAGTGGGGTTGGACGTTAATGAGCTTGGGTGTTTATGTACGTGACCAATGTTTGTCCATAATTGAAATGGTCACTGTTGAACAGGTCAAAATGTGGTCAACCCATTTAAGAGCGCTAACTATACCCAATAACTAATAGTCATAATGATGAAATTGTTTATCGTTTATGTGTACCATAATCTAGATGTAAATATATTTCATCAAATACGATAAAACAAAATCATTAAGATTAGTGTTTTAGAAAGTAATGTTAGTTAAGTCATAATCAAAACAGCTCTTTCTTCACATTGTTCTACGTTCAAGTGCACAACAATGGTACCACAAATTATTAGGCTAAATGTCTTAGTCCATATATATGTACTTATTATATTATATCATTCGAGTAACATGTTTGTGTAACAAACTTTGATCTTAGATGTTTAAGTATAAGTCGTCGGGTTAAGTGACTTAAACTCGTTTAACATGGACTGTTATTTACGAATTTATTTCGAAGTGCCTTTCATGACATAAAGCATACCAAAATCCATCATTTTCAAATGATCCTCACGTCTTACCATTTATATTCACAACTTAAAATTATTTTGTTTCTTCTTTATATTGTGCAAGGGCTTCGCGTAGTAGAATATCTTTAACATTTTGCTATAAATGATAGAAGGTGATTGACCAACTATGGAATGCCAGATTATCAGCTGTAATGATTATTTTTATTATTATTGTGAAATTTATGAAACACATGAATTTGAAGGACAAAGTAGTAGGATTTTTCATAATGCAACATGTTCACAACCAGTGTACTAACTTATAATCATTGGTCCAGATTTTAAACACAGAGATTTCTACAAATGTACACCTTGAGACCTAAATCATTATTTTTCCTACCTGATTAGAGAAAAATATCTATTAAAACATTATCTTTTTTTATCAGAAAAACATTGATCAAATTTTACTTTCCTTTAATGCATCATTCACTCATATAAATATTATATCAAGTTAAAAGAGTGACTTATGCGATCCATGTTCGTTGTAAATTTTATTTTGTGTGGTAAGCTCGCTTTTCTTCTTCAAACGATCTATCTCTTCCTCTCAATCTCGATTTATCATGACGTTTTTTTTTACAGAAACAACAACTCTGGTAGCGGATCAAGCCAGACCTACTATGGCGGGTTGCATGGAAGTCGGCAGCGTTATAAGAAAAAGAATCTCAAGGCAAAGCTTGAGTCTTATTTGTGGTGTTGTGGGGGCTATGGTCGTTTGAAGACGCCGTTAAACTAGATCTAAAGATGGAAGACTCGCCCCTAGCCATCGCTGGAAACCTAATCCTTCTTTCCATGCGCTGTTGTTAGCTATCTTCTCCCCCAACTTCTTCTTTCTGCCAACAGAAGATATCTCGTGTGGACGATTGTACAGCACCGCTTCGGTACCGTCGCTTAGTCTTCAGAATTGCAGCTCTTTGGCGGCGAAAACACAGCTCTTTGGCGGCGGTGAAGAGATTTGGGTTCTCCTAATTTTTTCTAAGATTTTTTAAAATTTGGATATGGGTGTGGGCCCGACTTTGATCTAATTTTTATGAATCCCACCCGGATTGAATTTTGTTAGACTAAATGTTTTTCTAAAATGTGTATTAAGATATTGTTGTAAGTATGATTATAGTTGAACATAGTAGAGTAAAATCTTTATAAAAAATAATTTAAATGTGTTTCAGAAAAGTTGTCTCTATATTTCCGAGGTAGATTTTAAATTAAATTTTAGCTTATCTCCTCTAATTTGTATCGTCATTAATTCTATTACCGTTGTTGTTTTAGTGTGTTACTATCTAAAGTTATTTATGGCAGAGCAATTGTTGCCATTTTTATAGGAAAAGAGTGCACTGAAGTAGTCTCACAGGTCGCAAATTTATTGAATCATTCTTGTGTGAAATATATATTGATAATCCGTATTGCCATTGAAAACTTAGAATGTCAAAGACAAAGGTAAAATAAAGAAAAAGAATCAACCAAAGCCAAAAGAGTTCATCTTTACTTCTTTTTAAAATTTGAATTTAAGAGGAATAGAAGAACGGTCCTCGTTATACGTGTATAGATACTTAGCAATTAGCATTGCTTCAAATTCATATGATATAAATATACTACTATAAGATTACTCTTCCAACGGTCGAAAGAAACGTAAAAGCATTTTAACCAATTTTTTTGACAAAACACAAAATCAAAACTTTATTAATCCAAAGGCCCAAACTTTAAATTATCACAATCACTATCACTATAGAACTGCACGGACAACGACATGCTTTTAATTTCCATGCAAATCCCTCCTTTCTTCTCAATAAGATTTTGAAATTCATTCTCACATCAATCAATTTAAAAAAAAAAAAAAAAATTCGAAGCTTTCTCTTTTTTTTTTTCTTTCTCAGTCATCATCAATGGTGGCTGGTAAGGTCCGTGTGACTATGGGTTTTCATAAATCTCCTTCAACCAATCGAAAAGATCCTCCTCCACCTCCTCCGCTTAAACCTCCTTCCGGTTCAGCTGGTAAACCGGTCAATCCCGCTGCTAATCAGAAGTCTGGTTTCACTCGCTCCTTCGGCGTTTACTTCCCACGCGCTTCCGCTCAAGTACACAATGCTTCTTCTCGCTCTACTGATCAAAACGCCGTTGTCTTGGGGCTACGTCGTCAGGTGGAGGAGCTAAGGGAGAGAGAGGCTATGTTAATGACGGAGGTTCTCGAGCTCAAGCTCCTCAGGGAATCACAGATTACGGAGAAGGACGGCCAAATTGAGGTTTCGAGGAAGGAGACGGCAAGATTAGGGGAGGAGAACGAGAGACTGAGACGAGAAGTTGAGACGAGTAAGGAGCTTAGGAAAGAGAGCGAGAGGAGAGAAAAGGAGATGGAAGCGGAGACAGTGGAGCTTCGGAAACTGGTATCGTCGTTGAGAGAGAGTGATGACCACACGCTTTCGGTTTCTCAGAGGTTTCAGGGTTTAATGGATGTTTCAGCGAAATCGAATTTAATCAAGAGCTTGAAACGGGCCGGGTCGATGAGGAACATACCCGACCCGGTTCCGAACCAAGAAAACAACAAGTCCGTTTCATCCGCCGACGCCGACATTTACAGGAAAAGCGATGTCGAGAGTTATTCTGTCCCCAACTCGGACGAACTCACTGAGTCATCTCTCTCAACCGTCAGATCTAGGGTTCCCAGAGTCCCAAAACCACCGCCCAAACGATCCTTTTCATCTAAAGGCTTAGCCGATTCCACGGAGAACAGAGCACATCCGCCACCACAGAAAACGGTTCCACCTCCTCCTCCGCCACCTCGTCCGTCTGTTTCCAAAGCCCCACCTCCTCCTCCTCCGCCGCCGCCGAAGAGCTTAAACATTACATCGGCGAAAGTAAGAAAAGTTCCGGAAGTGGTAGAGTTTTACCACTCGTTAATGCGAAGAGACTCCACAAATTCAAGAAGAGATTCGACCGGCGGTGGAAACGCCGCCGCAGAGGCAATACTTGCTAGTTCCAATGCCCGAGATATGATCGGAGAAATCGAAAACCGATCGGTTTATCTCCTCGCGGTAAAATTTCTCTTTAACCAGCTCTCAATTAATTTCGGGTTGCCACTTTTTCCGAGAACCTTTTCTCCAAAATTTAAAAATCATAAACCGGATTGGTTTAACTTAAACCGAAAATTGCAGATAAAAACCGACGTAGAAACACAAGGAGATTTCATAAGATTCTTGATCAAGGAGGTCGAAAACGCTGCGTTTTCAGACATCGAAGACGTGGTGCCTTTCGTCAAATGGCTCGACGACGAACTCTCTTACCTTGTATGATAAAGATTCCTCCAATTCTAAGACGTAAAATTTCTTAGTTTTGGATCCTAATTTTGTAAATTTTTTTTGACAAGGTTGATGAGAGAGCAGTGTTAAAGCACTTCGAATGGCCAGAGCAAAAAGCAGATTCGTTGCGTGAAGCAGCGTTTTGTTATTTCGATCTCAAGAAACTCATATCGGAAGCTTCTCGTTTCCGGGAAGATCCTCGTCAAAATTCTGGCTCTGCTCTTAAAAAAATGCAAGCTTTGTTTGAAAAGTAAAAAAGAAAATTCCTATATAAAATTTGAAATCTTTTTTTTTGTTTAGTGAAGATAATTAATGATAAGGGTTTATAATTGTAAAGGTTAGAGCATGGAGTTTATAGTTTATCAAGGATGAAGGAATCAGCAGCAACTAAATTCAAGAGTTTTCAAATTCCAGTTGATTGGATGCTCGAAACAGGCATTACTAGCCAGGTCAGATAAATTCAAGAGTTTTGCTTAATTGATAATATAGTGAATCTCACTGCTACTTTAGTTGTTTTTGATCATTACTTACTTCACTGCTTATTTTTTGAACTAGTGATTGGATAAAAAGATAAAAATGATATTCATATACATATGGTCCCCATTTTTCTGATCAAGTCAATTGTTGCTTGCAGGACAAATGTAAAAAGTGTTTTTGATACTGTCTTCACTCTATTGTTTGTGTTACATGGTAAAAGTATTATGTACTACAAACTTTTGACAATGTAAACTTTAAAATATGGTTTTACTTTTTAATATTATTGGGGTTTTCCTATGTGCACGCCTGTGATTTTATCAAATGTATCTTCTTGTCTGCTTCCTCTGTTGGGATTCATGAGTTTTATTGTACACATAAATAGAAAATTGCATATCATTTTCTAATATATATGCTACTGCAACTTAATTAAATTAGTTATGCTTAGTTTATAACGTTATGAATGTGATTGCAGATTAAACTGGCTTCTGTGAAACTTGCAATGAAGTATATGAAGAGAATATCAGCAGAGCTTGAAGCAATTGGAGGCAGTGGACCTGAAGAAGAAGAGCTTATCGTTCAAGGTGTTCGATTTGCATTCCGTGTTCATCAGGTAAAGATCTTCAGTTTCAATTTGGTTCTGTTACAACATTTAAGTATGTTTTTGTGTGTGTTCAGTTTGCTGGAGGGTTTGATGCAGAAACAATGAGGGCATTTCAAGAACTAAGAGATAAAGCAAGATCATGTCATGTTCAGTGTCAAAACCAAACACATCAACAACATAAGCTTGTTTTTAGATCTACCCCTTGTTGAAAGCAATCTTAGCTTCCACTGGTATTTGTTGTCACTTTCTCTATTAAATTTGTTTTTTTTATTTAAGACAGATAAATCAAGTAAATATAGCAAACTCGTCTTGCCCAATTGCACCTACTAATTTACACAACCACCCAATCATCATTGTTCGATCCCTCACCTTTTGAAACTTCCATTGGGATTGCTCCTGTTTTGAAATTGGGCAAAGCTTCAACAGCATTGTCAACAGCATTTTCTACAACAACGTATTCTTCATCTTGCTGGTCAGAGCAACTGCCAACAGCCTTCATTGATGACTCAGAATCTAATCCATATTTATAAGAGCCTTCTTATGAACATTGTTTTTTAAGAGTGAGTGAATGAACAATTACTAGTACCATTGATAGATGAATATTCAAGGAAATCGTCATAGCTGGCAAGTTTCCTATGAGGTCGAATCATATATGGTAAAGGAACTCCTGTGAAATCAATCATATCAAACGAAACTCACAGCAATGTAAAAAAAATAACTGCCACAAGTGATCTCACTCACTTTTGCCTTTCCTCGTCTGAGATTCCATGGAGTCGAGAAAAACAGTATATAATGGTTCCAATCTTGCGATTTCCTAAGCAAGAATCAAGCCGGTACATGTTAGATTCATGTAAAACAGTCCCAAATATAAGGAACCCTAAGAGATAATTTCGGGAAATCATACTTAAGAAGAAGAGATGTTAAAAGAATCCTAAAAACATCATAAAATTTGCACAAGAAAAGTTATCATTATTTGTATACCCAATCGGTGAAAATTTTGGTAAAACAATAACTTCAAATCATAAGAAACAGAATTCTACAGACCAATTCTCCGCAAACAAATAATGTAAACCTTAATTGGTGTCGAAAGAATCAAATAAACATTGGGAACGAAAAGGAAAATTATGATAAATCACCAAGTAGTCATATGATTACCTTCAAAGATTAATGACCTAGATCCCCACAAGTTAGATCTTTGGAAACTCAAACAATAGATTAGCGTTGATATGAATTAGGTTTTTTCTTTTTCAATTTTTGTTTTTTTTTTAACGGCAAATTATTTATTAGATATCATTGTTTACAAGTAAAAGTAATGAAAATGGACAAGTATGTCTTATTACAGTATTAGTAACTTGGCCTAGAGGAAATTTAGATAAAAAGTCAGCACACTGATTTCCTTCTCTTGATTGATATCCAAAATGAACTTGATCGAAAAGTTGGGCAGAAGCCCGAACTGAATGGAGATAATGATCTAATCGCCGATAAGATTTTCCTTGTTGAAGTAGTTGAATGATTGTTTTGTTATCCCCTTCGAAAATTACCTTTGTGTAACCTAATTGAGATGTACATTGAATGGCCCAAAGTAAACCTGATAATTCCGCCTCCGCAACTGTCGTTCTACCCGCAAAGCGACGCTGACCACAATGCAGAAAATTCCCTTGGGAGTCCCTAATGATCCACCCAAGACCGGAAGGAAATGTTCCTTGACGATGTGAGGCATCATAGTTACACTTAACCCATCCAATCGGTGGTGGTGTCCAACAGTGAGACCTAGAGGATTGGTGGGAATCACCGTTTGGTGGTTGTGTGGAAGTCGTGGAGGTCCATTCACTGACATCTCTGTATGCACGTCTGATGACTTCGTTAGTGTCAAAGTTTGTGTTGCCATAGATCAAACTATTTCGTGATTTCCAAATATGCCATAGGGTCCAAATTGGGAGTAAACGCATATTCAATGGGATAGTATCCTCTTGAACCAGTTGTCCTAACTCCGACATCTTAGTAAGAAAGGGAGTATCTTGAGCAAATAGCGATGGTAGGGTGAGACCAAGCAATCGCCAAATAGATAAGGCATATGGACACTCAAAAAATAGGTGAGATCTTGTTTCATCCTCAGAACAGCATCGGGGGCATGTAGCAACCGTAGTGATATGGCGTTTAGTTAACAAATGAAAAGTTGGCAAAA
>OVBE01002371.1:0-30950 GCA_900406425.1 Iberis pinnata | reverse complement strand
TAACACATAATCACAATAATATTTACATAAAATAAACATAATTTACATAAAACTAAAACTATAACTATATTTATTATTATAAATAAAATAAGAAATTTAGATATTTCTACTAACTTTTTATCATGTACTTATAATATTAATTAATTAATAGATTTGAGTTATGTAAACATTATTGTTAAGATATATATATTACAATAATGAATAAAGAAAATTAAGATATTAGTCAAGATAATAAAAATAAAATTTAGATATAAGAAATTGTAAATTAAATATTAAAAATAAATAAATAAAACTATAAATCTACAAAAATTGTCTAATGTATATTAAGTAGATCGGTTATTTATTATTATTTTTCGTAGAATAAGTAGATCTGTTATTAAAATAATATTTCGATCATCCAAACATATGGAAATTGAATATTTAAAAAGAAAATAAATATTGCACAAATAATAGTAGAAAATATTTGAAATACAACAAGAAATACTTATATAGTTGTATAAAAATATTTTACAATATAATGATACATTTAATCTGATAAATCATTTATACTTTTATAACTCATTTAAAATGAATTTTTATATGTGTATTCATATAAAAACTTTGTAAACAAAATTATTAATTATAATTTTTAATACAAAGTCACTTCAAATTTTTCTATGGTTCTATATAGTGAAAGAAATATAGTTGTTAAAATGCCAAAAGAAAAGAACCAGTGGAGAGGCGGACAACATATTATATCAAAGTTACAACATACATTCTTCGTCAAGCACTATTCATGGTCTATGTAAATTGCACGAAGTATCCCACTTGCGTCTTCTACCGTTAGAATGTTTCGGGAGTGACGATCCGGATTTCCAAAACGTGTGTCAAGTATACACAGTTTTTGGAGATCTTCAACCGTAAAAAAATTACAATGAAAGTCCTCCAATATAAAACAACTCTCCTCATATTTGATCAAACATCCGGATTTTTCCAGAGTTTTGATGAAAACTGTTGGTGGAACTCTAAAGAAACAAAAAAAAATGGAATAATCCAATAGACAAACTGCAACTTCTGTTTCAGCACATACATCGTCAATATATATCTTGAAAAAATAACAGAATTCACCTTTCCTATCCACCACTTTAAATAAGTTTTCACAATCCTCAAACGCATTCAACCAATGTTGTTTTTAATAGCTTCTAAATACATTTCAAATATATTCTTTAGGTTTAGGGAGATTGAATCGCCAACCTCATCAAGTTTGGAGAAAATTTCAGTAAAACTAGACTTCATCTTCTACAAAATTCAAACCCCCCCCCCCCCATAAATCCTAATATATATGAACTCCACCAAATTTTCTAAACTATCACATTCTACAAAAGAAATTTAGCTAATCAAAGTGAAAGAGAACACCCAATGTTGAAACGAAATGCCTACAAGCTTCACACTTCACTCTAATAGCTCTCAATGAAAGCTCTGTAAACCTCTGTCAAAAACTGAAAAATATAAAATATAAAGATGGAAACAGTTGTGTGAAACGCCCCATTTTTTTTTTTACTTGAACCGTTTATTGTATCTTGTGTGAGAATTACGTTGTGAAATAATTCGATTTATTATTCATTATTATTATTATTATTACTGGAGTTTTACCTGCCCTACAGGCAGATTAGTCTAAATGGTTTAAGTAAAAAATAAATTTTATAGAGAAAAGATTAAACAAAAATTATAATTTTAATATTAATTTATAATTTTAGCTACAAAATAATGTTTTTGTTGCAAAATAATCTTTTTGCTACAAAATAATGTTTTTTCTACAAAATAATTTAACTAAAAACAATTATGAAATTTGTCCAAATGTTGCACATATTATTGTAAGAAACTCATAATCATTAACAACAATTATAATAATTTATCTTCTACAATTTCTTATGTTTTGTGTGAAAAACCTTTTCTTCTTGTGTTGTGTTTAAATTTTATGAAAAAATCTTAAAATTACTTTTGAAATTTTCATTTATTTTATATATTTAGATACACACATAATATATATATATATATATATATATTAAATAAAAATATATTATAAAATAATTTATTGAAAAGATTCAATACAACTAATTTTGTAATATGTGATAAATAGATTGTAAAAATCATATTTGTTCATGCATTTTCAAAACTTAATAGAAAGTTTTGCTTTTACTTTTTGAACTCACACCATTCAAAAATGTTAGATATGATTTGGTAGCACGGTAAGATATCTTATCCAATAAAGTAATTAGTGAAAATCGTTTTGGCTATCCCGTTGAGTTGCTCGTTAGTTCATATGCTCAAATTTTATAAATTAACAAAAACTAATAATTAACATATAAATTTACTATGTGCAATATACAATTTACAAATTTTTAAGGTTTATGTACTTTATTTTGTAATTTGTGGATATTTGATATGTTAATTAGTTATGTTGCATTTTAGTTTTAAATTTTTTATTTATACTTTAATATTTTGTTTTTGGTAAAATTTTATTTATAATTTATAACCATTTTTTATTAAAAAAATTACTCATGAAGTTAATATGATTGTTTTTGTGTGAGTATAATTAATTTTTTGTTTCGTTTTGTGATATATTAGAAGGGAAGTCGTGACTTTTCATATTTCTTCTGTAACTACTTATTTTTGTAGATATGTAATATGTATTTAATATGTTACTTAAAAATTAATTCACTAAATTATTTAAATTAAAATTTAATTATATGTAGATGACGAGGTAGCTAATAAGATTATAAAACTTGATAAAAATTGTGACATAATTTAGTAAGAAACTAATAATCATCAACACGATTGTAATGATTTACCTTCTATATTTTTTCTTATATATCTTTTAGGTTGTATAAAAAAATCTTGGAACTACTTTTCAACAAAATCTTTACTATGTGTTTTAAATAATTAGTTGGTCTTCTTCTGTGAATTTTTATTTTATTTATTTAGATAGACTCGTGATATAATTTTCATAAAAAAATTTAGTATGACATGATTTATTGAGAAATTAAATATAACTAATTTTGTTGAACCACGATAAAAATTTTTTAAAAAAAATTAATGATGCATTTTGAATGTTGTATAGAAATTTATGTTTTACTTTTGTCGTCTCAAAAACATTTAACATGATTTGATAACTACTAAAATATTTTATTCAATAAAGTAAATTGGTGAAAATTTTGTTTGTTAACCTCCACAAAGTTGATGATTAGTTCAAATATCTTCTCAAATAAAAATAAAATAACGGACAAATAATTAATCATAAACTAACAAATGAGTTTAATGTGTGTAATATACGACTTACAAATTTTTGGGGTTCATATACTTCATTTTGTGATTGTTGAATATTATGTATGTTAGTTAGGTTGAGTTTTAATTAAAAAAAAAATTAGTTATACTTTGATACTCTGTAAGTTTATAAATTTTGGTTTATAAATTATAGTCATTTTTTATTAAAACCTTGAAATATTAAAATACTATTTTTTTAGTTAGTATAGTTTATATAATTTGCTTAATTTTGTGATATGGTGGAAAGGAAAATATGATTTTTCATAATAAAATGGTTTTTTTTACTAGAATAATAAATAATCACAAATACAAGAATACAATAAATTAAAAAATAAAATCATTGTTTAAAATAAAAATTGTACTCTAACACATTAAATAAATAGAAAAAGGTAGAATAGGATGAGAATACAAAATTGAAAACACTCTTCCGGTTTGGCCCGGTTCTGGTGGTAATCAACTTGTTGCCTTATTAGTTATTACACCACCGTTCGTTTTATATATCTTTATAGTTTCTACGGATGCTATTTAATGGGACCCACAGCTGCGCGTTTGGTTTACGCGAGACAATAGTTATTCTAAACGTGAACCTCCCAACTTGGTCTGTCCATACACGTGTCGGAAATGAATATCAGATATGCGGCTACGATTCAACCGCCATAAAGGATGCCCCTGGCTATAAGTACACACCCTTCCTCTGCTTTCTTTTTCTTATCAAGTGATATATTCCCATAGCTTTCAGGTGCGATTTCATCTTCTCATTATTTTCCCATTTCCTTTAGGAGATGTATATGAATGAATCTGTTTGTGTTCTTCTTTGTTTGAGGTTTCATTCGATTAGTGTTTTTGAAGATTTTGCCTAAGATTTGATAATCTCCACTATTGAATTCTGATAGATCTATGATCCAGTGATTGATCAATTAGCTTATCGTATTTCTATGTACTTGTGCTATGTTGTTCTGATATATATTTGTTGCGTTTGCAGAGAGAAGACTTCAAAAGTAATCAAGAGGTTTACATGGTTGAGCTAGACATCCAGATTCCATCAGCATACGACCCTTTCGCAGAAGCCAAAGATTCAGATGCACCAGGGACTAAAGAGTACATCCACGTGCGTATCCAGCAGAGGAATGGAAAAAAGAGCTTGACGACTGTTCAAGGTTTGAAGAAAGAGTATAGCTACGAGAGGATTCTTAAGGATTTGAAGAAAGACTTTTGCTGTAACGGCAACGTTGTTCAAGACAAAGAATTAGGCAAAATCATTCAGCTTCAGGGTGATCAGAGGAAGAAAGTGTCTCACTTTTTGGTCCAAACTGGGATTGCTAAGAAGGATCAAATCAAGATCCACGGTTTTTAAACCGAGATACATATATTTATAAATGCGAGAATAATAAACAGTGTGTGTGTGTTGTATCCATAAAGATTTGGCAATGGTATCAGTTGTTCCATTTCTCATCTCTTCGTTTTCGTATTATCATAAAATATGCTGTCTCAGCTTTCACTCCCACATCTTAAGCATTCGTCTCGCAACACAA
Source organism: Iberis pinnata (assembly GCA_900406425.1). Classification (NCBI taxonomy): domain Eukaryota; kingdom Viridiplantae; phylum Streptophyta; class Magnoliopsida; order Brassicales; family Brassicaceae; genus Iberis; species Iberis pinnata. The sequence goes on along the minus strand of OVBE01002371.1, from coordinate 26,115 downwards.
TTAGATAGACACCTCCATCTAAAATTTGAATATTTAGTGCGGTCTTCATCTTACAAACAGCTTGAAACAAAAGCATTGAGCCTTGTTTCTAAGATCTCTTTAAAGCATGTTGCTCTTTAATCTCTTTAGAGTACTGTTACACATATTTAACCCTGTAGTTCGTTGAATTAAACAAAATAATAAATGGGTATTCAACGAGTTGACATGCGTCAATCCTAAATGAGTTAGTCTGTTTATTTATTTATTTATTTTTCTCCATCATTGAAATAATTACAAGGGCTTAAAAGCCCAGCCCAGCCCAGAAAGATTATTGAATAGAAAGAAAACAAGACTAGGGCCCAGCGGCCCAAAATAAAAAGCCGAGAGAAGAAGTTTCGAGAAACTTGTGAAGGATGGGGAAGACTAGAGATCCAATGAAGCAGGTGATGGTTAGCTTGGTCGATCTGAGAAATAGAGAGATGCGATCCACGAAGGATGGGGAAGACTAGAGGTCCACTGAAGCAGATGATGGTTAGCTTGGTCGTTCTGAAAAGTAGAGAGATGCGATCCATGAAGGGTCACCCGTGGCTATGTAAGATTTCCATTGGCTTCGTTGGATAACACTTGAGGCAACCTGATAAGCACATCTGTTCAAGAACCTTGGCTCGAAGACCAATTTCCATTCGTCGAAGTCGTTAAGTATGGAGTTGACTTGGGTTGCATGGTTAAGCTCCGATCTCAATAGATCCGGGGAGAGTATCGCTTGAATGAGGTGATTTGCTTCTGAAGCGAAGATGTTGTTTGTGAGAGACAGATCCTACATGCTTCTGATAGCCTAATCAAGAGTTAAGTAATGAGCCTCTGATAGTGATCGAACCTTGAAAAAAGATCTTCTACTGTGTAGAATGACTAATTCGGCAGAGTCTCTTAAAATCCATGGTGAGCCTATTTTTCTCTTTTTTTTGTCCCATCTCATACCAATGTTGCATTTTTTCCAGGGTGGCTTTGGAGGTTTTCATGTTTTCCTGTGAGGAGTTCGAAACGCTAGAGGGATTTGAACTTCATTGGAATTGGCTTCAAACCATAAGGATGCATATCCTCTGAACTTATTTACAGATTCAATGGGATGGAAAGAGCGCCCTTCAATTTGGTAAGCATTCCTAACTTTCCAGATTCCCCGGAGGATCCATGGAATTGATTTTATGATATCTTAGTTTATCTCCCTGTCTTTTAGAACATTGAACAGATGATCCATGTTGGTGAAGACAGAGGATGGATGGAAGCCAGCTGCAGGTTGAGGAACCAGAGAGAGAGCCCAAATCTGCCTAGCAAAGGTACACACAAAAAGACAATGGTTAATTGTTTCCTGTTCTAGGCCACAAAAGGCACATAGGTTGGAGATTTTTATCTTCCTATTAGATAGATTGTCTAGCACTGGAAGTGTCTGATTTAGAATTTTCCACATGAAAATTCTAATCTTTGAGGGAGCCTGAACTTTCCAGAAAAAAGCTTTTAGTGAGGATAAAGAAGGCTCTGTTGTATGCTCTAGGATTAGATCTTTGAATTTGTGATTATGAGCTAAATTGTAGGCTGTAGAAACAGTAAAAATTCCATTCAAAGTCTGGTTCCAGAGATAATAGTCATCCTTGTTCAGACAAGGTTTTATCTCTTTTATCTTCCTGATATCCTCTGGGAAAAACCAGATATTCAGAGATTCTTCATTCCAATTCCCTGTAACTTCAGAGATTAAATCTCTGACTTTCATATCTAGATTAATTAGGGGCTGCTTCATTAATGGATAATCGGTGCCTTCTTCTAGCCAATGTGAGGTCCATACAAAGGTGGATGAGCCGTTACCTATTCTCTTCTTTATACCAGAAATTAAATTTCTTTTGGCAGAGAGAATACTGGTCCAAGCATAATAGGAGTTAGGAGATTTTTCAGCTTCCATAAAGTCTGATGAGGGAAAATATCTGCTCTTGAGGAATAAGCAACAGAGATTGGTAGGGTGCTGGAGAATATGCCAACATTGCTTGGTTAGGAGAGCTTCATTGAAACATTCAATATCTTTAAAATTCATTCCTCCTTGTTCTTTATCCAGACATAGTTTAGCCCAACTTACCCAAGGACTTTTCTTTTTCCCTTCTACTGAATTCCACCAGAATTCAATCATGGCTGATGTGAGAACTGTGCAGGTTTACTTTGGTAATTTAAAGCAGGCCATAGCATATGACGGGAGAGTCATAGCTACAGCCTTAAGAAGAACTTCTTTTCCTCCATGGGAAAAAAGCTTACCATGCTAATTGTTCACCAGCTTTTTCAATTTCTTATGAATGAATTGTAGAAGGTTTACCTTTGAGCATGAGAAAACTTTAGGAAGACCTAGGTATGTAGATTTCATGTCTGACTTGTATATGCGCAGGAGGTTCCTCACAAATTTCTGGTAATAAGTGTCTATCTTGGAACCAAAAGTTAGGGATGATTTCTTATAATTGATTTTTTGTCCAGACTCAGCAGAATACATTTCCAGTAATTGCTTTAGGGTAGAACATTGCTTTAAGGTAGCTTCACATATGAATAAGTTGTCGTCATCAAACAACAAGTGGGAGATGGAGGGACCTTGAGGATGGAACTTTAAGCCAGAGATCAGTCCTTGAGATTCTGATTTTATGATTAAGTGAGTGAGACCTTCTGCACAAAAGACAAAGAGAAAAGGGAAAATAGGGTTCCCTTGTCTCAATCCTCTATTTGGATGTATCAAACCAAAAGCTTGGTTATTAATTAGGACTGAATAGGTAACAGAACATACGCATTCCATAGTCTAAGTAATCCACTTCTCATCAAATCCCATAGCACGAAGCATTTTTTGGAGATATGTCCAACTGCCTCTGTCAAAGGCCTTTGAAATGTCCGATTTAAGGGATAAATAGGTCTTAGAGATAGTGGGCAGGACCTTAAGGTTGTGAAGAACTTCATGTGCTATTAGGATATTATCTTGGATATGCCTACCGGAAACAAATGCAGATTGTGCTGGAGATATTAACCTTGGCAGAATTGGTTGTAATCTAGCAACTATAATTTTCCCAATAATCTTGTAGATTACTTTGCATAGGCTTATGGGACGTAAATCTGTCATTTGAACCGGGTTAGGAATTTTTGGTATAAGAAAAATGTGAGTAAAGTTACAGTCTTTTTGGAGGGTTCCAGTTTTGAAAAATTACCAACTTCAGCTGAGACCTGTTATCTAACAATGTCCCAGTAAGTCTGGAAAAATAAGTCGATCATACCATCCGGGCCTGGGGCACTGTTTGGATTGATTGCAAAGACAACCTTTCTGATTTCATATTTCAGATTTAGAAGGAGGTTTAGTGAGTTTGGAGTTCATTTCAGCAGTAACTCTAGGTTGGAAATCGGCAAAGATGAGTGAATCTACCTGTTTTTCGTTTGCTTCAAATAATTTGGTGAAATAACCAGTAGCTATCTCAACTTTTAAAGAGTCATACTGTTGAAAATTCCCAGCATCATCTTTTAAACCTTCAATGGTGTTTCTTGCTCTTCCCGCTTTAACAGAGTGATGAAAGAATTTAGTGTTCTTTTCTCCACTTTTTAGCTAGTTTTCACGACTTTTTTGTTTTCAATAGATTTCTTCTTGTATGTATTGGTGGATTAACTCTTTCTTAAGACCATACATGACAGAAGTAGATGGGCAAAGACTTGATTGTTCTGCTTCCAATTCCTGTTTAATCTGTTTGATCCTAGCAGAAGCATTAGAAATGTTAGATTTTCTCCATCTACTAAGAAGTATTCTGCTTCTTTTAACTCTTTTCGATAGTGGGGAGGTTTCATTTTGCCAGCTTCCTTTTATGATGTCTCGGGTTCTTAGGTTTGAGATAAGTATTCTATCAAATTTTAAGTAACCTTTAAAGCTTTTATGATATGGTGACAGCTTGATTAACACTGGTATGTGATCAGAACCTCGTTTCTCCAAGAAAAACTGTGTTGCTTTGGGAGATTGCATAAACCAGTCCTTAGTGGCGAAGCATCTATTTAACTTGCACTCAACCCAATGTTCACCCCGTCTTCCTCCCATGTAAATGGGTTCCCATTGTTGTTGAGTTCTGTGAATTTACAGCAGTCTATCATGTCAGCAAAGTCTTGATAGGAGTGTAAATGTCTGGTGGTTCCTCCAACTTTTTCACCTCCATGTAGCAGTTCATTAAAATCACCAATTATGCCCCAATCAAGAGATCGATTAAGGCCTAGTCTTATGATTTTTTCCCTTTAAAGAGGGCCACCACTTCTGATTTTCTCTTTGAACTTTGGGTAACTTGTAAATGTGTATTTCCTCTCTTCCTTTTAGGTTTAGATTCTTCTTCTTGATGTTCTGTTGCAAGTGAATGTCTTTGGAGTTGAGAGAGTCTTCTGATCTTTGTAGGTCTTCGTCTTCTAGAGCCTTTACCTTGGCTAGTCCCAGAACCCGAGGGATTAGAGGAACCCAGGGAATAAACCGTAGGATCTGGCTGGTAGGGAACAATGAATTGTCCCAAAGCACTGGCCTGGTTCACCAGGGCTTCTGTAGAGAATCTTCTGGCACTGGATATTGCTGATGCTAAGAGCTTTGATTGGGAAGAGTTGGAGTGAGAAGATGAGAAGTCAAAGACCAGACCTTTTCCTTTATTTATTTCTTTGGAGATGATAGGAGCTGCCTCAATCCTGAGAACAATATTTTGAGTTATGTGATCTGCGCTTGCACTTTTAACTAATTGTTTTATTTTCTCGATTCTTATGTGACATTTATTTTCTGATCCATGTTGCAGGTACTGTCTCATTTCTTGGAGAACTTCAGTAGCCATACGAAGACGTCCTAAAACAGGATCCAAACCAACTTGATCTTCTGTGAGGATATCGTAAAGTGGGTCATCAGGGAGAAGAATCTTGATGATGCACTTGAGTGTGAGGAGGATGATGAGTAGGAGGCTTGACCAGGGAGAAAATTTTGAATAACATAAGGGCACCTTTCCTGGGAGTGATTTAGTCTCTGGCAGCCATAACATCTTTTTGGAGATTTTCAAAATCATAGAGTATTTTGGTATTCTCACCAGATGGTAGTTGCACAGTTTTGTACCTCCTTAACGGTTGATCAACATGGATTTTAACTTGTACTCTAACATAGTCCCTACTCTGGAGTTTGGTTGGGTCAAAAGCGAGCTCAACCACTTGACCTACAAAGTCACATAAACGAAGCACGGTTTCTTATTTGTAGTGATTTACATGTATGTTCCTAAGGTAAACCCAGACTGTAAGAAACTGAAGGTAATCAGGAGGAGGGTTAGCTGTCCATCTGTCAAGAACCACTGCCCATTGGTTGAAGGTATGAACTCCTTTGGCTAAAACTGTTTGAAGGTCATGTTCATATATGAAGATGAACTGAAAAGTTTATTGAGTAAGTGTAATTCCCCTTACCCGGTCATAGATCTGCCGTTTTCTTGGGAAATCATGAATGTGATCAGACATTTTCTGATTTTTAGGGTTTAGCAGACGACCTATAATACTCATGTGGTTCTATTCAGCTGAGATGTAGGCAGGCTTGGCTGGTAGGATGAAAGGAGCTTCTCCTTCCTCAAGGGTAAGGCTGTGGAATTTACCAGAGAGGTCTTCTGCCATTTCCATCAAGGGAGTGATGATACTAGTGATGCAATGGGAAACAGAGAAAAGATGGTTATGAAGAGGAAAAAATTGAAATGAAGGTGGTGCGATTGTGGAGAGAGTGATACTATGGTGGAGACAATGAGTAAAGACAGTGGCGGCTGAGGGGAAAAAACCCAAACTTTTTCCTAATCCTCTAAAGTGAAAGATTCTAGATAAGATAGAGAGTCCTAAACCCAAAAAAGGGAGTCAATCTATGCATTGTTTTTTCTTTCTAGTCTGTTTATTTCTTTTTTACATAAGATTCATTTAATTTTTTCTTTTAAAAATGTAGTGAAACGTTTTGTTTGGTAAGTAATAGTTAATCGAATTCAAAGTATTCTCTATCAGCGTAAGATCATAACATCATCGACCTTCGTATGTTAATAGTTAATCACAAGTTTTCACGATTAGCATAAGATATAAGTGCATAACATCATTAATTTTCATGTGTTAATCGAATGCTTATGGAGATTTCTATAATTTTTATATGTTTATTTAGAAAGTATATCAGGTTTTCATATGTTGGTTTTGAATTGATCATAATTTAGAATCATGTTTGATATAAAAAAAACTTTGTAAAAAAATAATTAAACGGATCAAACAAGTTGTATTTAACCTCATGCCAATTTTTAAACGGGTTAAAAATAAGTTTAATTATAATCAGGGGTCCAATCATCTTGATCTATGAGACAATAAAAGCATTAACAGAGATCCAATCATCAAAATCAAGGGTCTGAGGCGCTGGTTTTGTAATAGATCCATCAAGAAACCCGAACTTCTTTCGAGAACAAAATTTTGTTTTCATATTACAAGACCATTCATCATAATTGTTACCTTTCAGCAAAGGATGAGAGATGATGGCACCAGAGTTATCGGCTGCAGTGAGATCGTATGAAGAAATCTTCCTACAAACAACTTCAACACGTTCGGTTTGTGTAGGAGTGGTTGTGTTGTTGTTTTGTGTATCCATTGGTCAGAGACTTGAAATTTAAGTTTCAGGTTTTCGAAGAAAAAAAAATTAGGTCCTTAATACCATGTGATATGATCTTGGCCAGCAATGAAAGTAAAGAAATGGAGCAAATTGAACCAGGGGAGAATGAAGATAAAGAAATCACAATGGAGCAGCTTGAACCTGAGGAAGCAAGGAATAAAGACTTAAGTGTTCCAACCGGTCCAATGACTAGATCAAGACAAGCTAAATTACAGCAAGCTCTGCAACAACTCCTTTACACTATTCAGGGCAATCTAGTGTATGCTAATCCAACCACATTGTTTGTGATACAAGCTACCTAGATAATCATCAAGAGAGGTGTTGTGACTTGCACTCTTTTCCTTGGTTTGGTTTTGTCCCATTGGGTTTTTCAAACAAGGTTTTTCTTGTTCACAACACTTATACAAAAGTCTCTTGATGATATTTAGGCCCATTTCTATCCATTTTTATCTCATTTTCGACATTACATTCCAGCCTTGCTTTATATTTTTAAAAACGGCTTTAATATTAATTGTTTTGTGATTTCCAAGAAGTTGTGCATGTACAACCTTCTTGCATACTTATTTGGACGAAAATCATCAATAGAATCATCAAACTCTTTTCTAAAAAAACTTAAGAATTCTCTCTTGAATATTGTTTGATCACTTTGCTCTTGTTTTTGTTCAGAATTTGTTTCTACATAACAAGCCAAATCCAGATAGTCTAAGAATCATTCTGCAGCTCTTAGAAGTATCATTCACCCTATTTTCGTTTCATCAACTTCACAACCATTGAAGAAGCATTCAAGGACTTGATCCTCACACCTAGGATCATATCAAGTGGTGTCAGAGCTAATCTCAATCAAAAGGTTGTATTTTTCTGTTTCTGTAGTTTTTAACTAATCATAGTCTGATTTGTCTCTTGAACTTCTACTTGCTTTGATCATCACGAATCTGAACTATATGATGCTTAAGGCTTTGATTAAGTGAATATTAAGTAGATTTCGAACCATATTGCACTTGTTTTTGATCTATTGTTGAAGCAAAATGAATATGTTCAATATCAATCTATTTTAACTTTTCATAGATCAAATGTGTTCCAAAGTTAAAATCTTGTTATAATCTCGTTTATTAGAGTCATAAATACCTAGAACACTTGTTTAAGTTTCAAGATAACTAGGCTTAATCCGATAAATTTGTAGAAGAAAGAATCTGGATACATTGCAACAATTCTGAAATATGTTTAAAACCAGAACTCCAAATCCTTTTGTTTTTTTTTATATTTTATGTTTTGGTGAGCATTTTTACTGGTTTAGTGTTTGAATTTGAATAAGAACCATGGGAGACGAAAGTAATAATAATGGAATGAACAAACTACTACTTGAAGCTTTGACTGATCAAATGACTGCTTTGTTGGATGAAAGACTAGAGAACTTCGTGGCTGAAGTTGTACATTCTGATTGCGAGAGAAGAACTCCTAACCAATCTGCTACAGAAAGTTATTATAGCCATTCAAACCAATCCAGTGACTCTAGAAGAAGAAGACAAGGCAGAGGAGATAGACCACAAACTAATGACCCTCTTGGTGGTTTGAAATTGATGATTCCTGAATTTAAAGGAACTAATGATCCAGAAGAGTATTTAGAGTGGGAAAAGAAGATTGAGCTTGTATTAAATTGTAGAGACTACACCATGGAACAAAACGTGAAGGTTGCACCTACTGAGTTTAAAGATTATGCATTAAGTTGGTGGGATAACTTAGTTACAACAAGAAGAAGAGTGGGGTATCTTCTTATTGAATCATGGAATCAAATGAAGATAATCATGAGGAAGAGATTTATGCCAAGCTGTTATTATAGGGAGCTGCACTTCAAACTCAGAACTTTTTCCCAAGGAAGTAGATCAGTTGAAGAGTATTACAAAGAGCTGGAAACTCTTATGCTAGGAGCTGATATTCAAGAGGATAGAGAAGCAACAATGGCTAGATTCATGGGTGGGATAAATAGAGAAATTATTGACAGATTAGAAGTTCATCATTATGTAGAGATGGAAGAACTTCTACACAAGGCAATCATGTTTGATAAACAAATCAAAAGAAAAGGATACAAGACCAGATACAGTTTCAGCAAATCAAACTATCAAAGGGATGATAAGCCAAAGGGTTCTAAGGTATTCTCCAAACTAAAGATAGAGGAACAACGTGTAAAAAGAAAAGAAGCAGCCACTACCTCAAGAACTAGAGATATTCAGTGCCTCAAATGCAAAGGTTATGGCCATTACGCCAGCAGTTGTTCCAACAAAAAGGAGATACTCATTAGAGATAATAAATAGGTGGAATCAGAAGGAGATAAATAAGATTGTGAAGAAGAAAGTTTTGAAATTACTCATCAAGGAGAAATACTTGTCCCAAGAAGGACACTGAATCTACAAACCAAGACTGTTGGAGATGAGCAAAGAGAGAATCTATTCTACACTTGTTCTATGGTTCAAGGCAAGGTCTGTAGCTTAGTGATAGATGGAGGAAGCTATACCAATGCTGCAAGTGAAACCATGGTGGAAAAGTTTGGTCTAAAACTCATAAAAAGACTAACACCCTACAAGTTACAATGACTTAATGATGAAGGAGAGCTAGAAGTAAAACACCAAGTCAAGATACCATTGTCTATTGGCAGATATGAAGATGAAATATTATGTGATGTCTTACCAATGGATGTTGGACATATACTTCTTGGGAGACCTTGGCAATCAGATAGAAGAACCATTCATGATGGATTCAAAAACATATATTCATTTATTTCAAGGGAAAGAAGACTGTTTTGGTGCCTTTAACACCTCAAGAAGTCCCGTAAGATCAACTAGCTTTAAAGAAGAATAAAGTGCCATCAAAATCAAAGGATAAACAACCTGCCAATCTATTGCTTCAACCCAAAGGGAGTTCTCTACCTCACTTGTTGTTTATTTTCAAAGAGTGCTTAAACATAACCAAACCAATGCAAAATCTTCCTAGCCAAATACAAATGATTTTGGAGGAGTTCAAAGATGTTTTTCCATAAGAAGCTCCACAAGTATTGCCACCAATTAGAAAAATATAGCATCAAATCGATTGTATTCCAGGAGCTTCACTTCCAAAAAAGACAGCCTATAGCTAATCCTTTGGAGACCAAGGAACTACAACAGCAAGTTACTGAACTTATGAAGAAAGGACATATTCGAGAGAGTATGAGTCCATGTGTAGTTCCAGTTTTGCTTGTACCAAAGAAAGATGGGAGTTGGAGAATGTGTGTTGATTGTAGAGCCATCAACAATATCACTGTAAAGTATCGATATCCTATTCCTAGATTAGACGATATTCTTGATGAGTTTCATGGTTCTAACATCTTTTCTAAGGTTGATTTGAAAAGTGGATATTTCTGGATTAGAATGAAAAGGGTGATGAATGGAAAATTGCATTTAAAACAGGGATTATATGAATGGTTAGTGATGCCATTTGGATTGACTAATGCACCTAGTACTTTCATGAGGTTAATGAACCATGTTCTTAGATAATTTATAGGGAATTTTGTTGTAGTTTACTTTGATGACATTTTGATCTATAGTAAGAACTTGGATGAGAATAATGAAGTTTTAGAAGTGCTTAGGAAAGAATCTTTGTTTGCTAATTTGAAGAAATGTATTTTTGGAGCAGATCACCTTGTCTTTTTAGGCTTTGTTGTAAGTGCAGATGGAATTAAGGTGGATGAAGAAAAGATCAAAGCTATTAAAGAATGGCCAAGTCCAAAAACATTTGGTGAAGTGAGAAGCTTCCATGGACTTGCTAGTTTCTATGAAAGATTTGTCAAGGATTTTATCACTTTGGCTGCACCGCTTACTGAAATTATCAAGAAAAACGTGGGGTTTAAGTGGGAACAAGCACAAGAAGAAGCATTCCAGGCTTTAAAAGAGAAACTAACCAATTCACCAATCCTTTCTCTTCTTGATTTTTCTAAAAATTTTGACATAGAATGTGATGCATCTGGTGTTGGTGTAGGTGTTGTGCTTATGCGGGAAAAGAAACCTATAACTTTTTTTAGTGAAAATCTTGGAGGAGCTACTCTGAATTATCCAACGTATGATAAAGAACTCTATGCACTTGTGAGGACACTACAAACATAGCAACACTATCTCTAGCCCAAGGAGTTCGTTATCCATACAGATCATGAGTCCCTCAAACACCTCAAAGGACAAAATAAATTGAACAAGAGACATGCTATATGGACTGAATTCATTGAAACCTTCCCTTATGTGATCAAGTACAAAAAGGTAAAGAAAACATAGTTGTTGATGAAATATCTAGAAGGTATATTCTCTTAACTACTCTCGAAACCAAATTACTTGGATTTGAACAAATTATAGATTTATATGCCATTGATTCTGATTTTAAAGAGATATATGCTTCTTGTGAGAAGTGTGGACGTGGTAAATACTTCAAGAATGATGATTTTCCCTTCTTTGAAAATAGACTATGTGTGCCTAATTCCTCTTTGAGAGATTTTTTTTTTTGTAAAAGAAGCTCATGCAGGTGGACTTATGGGGCATTTTGGAGTGTCTAAGACTCTTAGTGTAGTGAAAGAGCATTTCTTTTGGCCACACCTGAGAAGAGATGTAGAAAAAGCTTGTGAAATATGTGTAACTTGCAAACATGCTAAATCCAAAGTCCAAAACCACAGTTTGTATACTCCTACCCATTCCTTTGCATCTATGGCATGACATTTTAATAGATTTTGTTGTTGGATTACCTAGAACTAAGACTGGAAAGAATTTTGTATTTGTAGTTGTTGATAGGTTCTCCAATGGCTCATTTTATTCCATGTCATAAAACTGATAATGCTGTGAATGTTGCTAATTTATTCTTTGAGGAAATTGTTAGACTTCATGGAATGCCTAGGACAATTATTTCTGATAGGGACACTAAGTTTCTTAGTTTCTTTTGGAAAACTTTATGTTCTAAGTTAGGAACTAAGTTGTGTTTCTCTACTACTTGTCATCCACAATCTGATGGGCAAACTGAAGTTGTCAATAGAACCTTAACTACTTTGTTGCGTGCATTGATTAAAAAGAACCTTAAAATTTGGGAAGAATGTTTGCCACATGTAGAATTTGCTTATTTTTTTTTTTGTTGTAATGTTATACTATATTCCAACAAAAAACTTTTTACAATCAATTGTTTAAATCATATGGATATGAAATTATATTGAAATACATCTCTAATGGCCATAACTAAACCAAAGTTGGAGAAGATTGGGATAAGGTAAAGAGCCAAGAACCCGGAGACTACTAATCTTGTCTCGGACATGCTTGCGAATGATTCTAGCGAGAGTGGTGGACTGTCTTGGTGAATGCCCATGCCGTCGCTTATTTCGCTCAAGCCATATAACATGGATACAACATTGAAAAGCAAGGCATAGGAGAAGGAGGGAAGCTTGAGAGTCTGTCCATGTACTGAGAGAGTTGATTAGAAGATCCCATTGACAAGTATAGGAGGAAGTCATGATCGGATAGACGATGATCTTCCACACGTCTGCCGAGTAGGAACAGTTGAAGAAGAGATGATTGCGATCTTCCATGGGGGAGTTACAGAAGATACACGAAGTCGAGCAGCCATTATTCCATAGAGCCATCCTAGCACCAGTGGATAAGCGATTCTTGAAAGCCAACCACACAAGAAAGGAGTGTTTGGGGGTTGAGTATTTGAACCAAACCAGCTTGGACCACTCCACTATGGGATTGTGCAAGCGCAACTGATCATAGACATTAGCAAATTTGAAGAAATCCCGATGGTCATCAGCCTTATAGCGCCATAGTACACTATCATTGCACAAAGAGGGGTCCGGGACTGGTATAGACTGAAGAAAATCAGTCAAAAACCGCAGCGGCTGAAATCGTTGAGGCCTAAACCTCCAACCCGTCTCACCTGCTTCAGCCACTGTTGAGTCTTTGCCAATACCCATAGCTCGAAATCCACGAAATCCAACAATATCAATCAATCGACCAAGCGAAGTCCAGTTATCAAACCAGAAGGAAGCGTGACGACCATTGCTAACCTTGACATGAGAGAAAGAGTGAGCCAAATCGCGCAGCTTCAACAATCGTCGCCATACCCAAGAACCTTGAGACTCTGAGGCAGACCAAAAAGAACCTTGGCGAATGAGATGTTTCTTCACCCAATCAACCCAAATCGAATTTGCAGAAGATAAGATTCTCCAAATTAGCTTCAAACTGAAAACATTATTAACTGTGGATAAAGACTGAAGACCCAAGCCCCCCTCTGCTTTCGGAAGACAGAGCTCAGGCCATGCGACTTTCGCTTTGGAGGAGCTTAGGGATGGTCCGGACCATAGAAACCCAACCATCATTTGTTCGATTGACTGAATACATTGCCGAGGGAAACAGAAGGCAGAGCACCAGAAATTAGCAATACTTTTTATAACGGACTGAATCAATTGCAATCGACCAGCGAAAGAAAGAAACCGAGAGGACCAACTCTGAAATTTGAGTCGAATACGATCCAGTAACAAACCATAATCAACCAGCTTCATAGTCCTGGATGTAAGCGGCAACCCTAGATACTTCAAAGGCAGGCTACCCTTTTGCATATTGAAACGTTCAAGGATGAGCTCAAGATTGTGTTGAGGAATACCTCCTGAGATTATTACAGACTTAGCCATATTGATCTTTAACCCTGAAAAAGCTTCAAATTGATTAAAGACGTCGAAAATATTCTGAACGGAATTGAGAGAGCCCTCCGTGAATACTAATATATCGTCGGCAAAGCACAAATGTGTTAGCCCTGTTTCATGACATAAAGGATGGAATTGAAACCTGCCCTCCAAAGCAGCCTGATCCAATAATGTCGACAATATGTTCATCCCTATAACAAATAAATATGGAGATAACGCGCAGCCTTGTCGTAAACCCCTTGTACTTTTAAAATACCCTGAAAGCTCACCATTGATTTGGATAGAGAACCAAGCTGTGGAGATGCAAGTGATCAGCCATTTGATGAATGTCTCAGGAATTTCAATAGCTCGTAAAATTGTCTCCAAGAAACTCCATTGAATCGAATCGAATGCCTTTGCTAAATCAATCTTGAGTGCACAACGTGGTGATATAGAAGGTTTATCATATCCTTTAACTATTTCAGTAGCAAGAAGCAAATTCTCTAGTAGTAATCGGCCCTGAACAAACGCAGTCTGGTTCGGTTTTATTAACTCAGGAAGAATCAACTTCAATCGGTTAGCAAGCAGTTTGGATATTACTTTGTAGAGCAGATTACAGCACGCAATAGGTCTATAATCACTAAATTCCATAGCATCAGTCTTTTTAGGGACAAGGGCTAGAATGGTGGAGTTAACTCCTTGAGGAAGAAACCCATTGGCAAAGAAGGATTGAATTGCTGCAGTAAAGTCAGAACCTATTATCGGCCAAGCTTTGACAAAAAATTCCTTAAGAGTATCCATCAGGGCCAGGGGCCTTATTGCTAGGCATTGAGATAAGAGCTGCTTTTATGTCCTCAGGAGAAATAACCTTAGTAAGCTGCTGCTTCATAGCCTCAGAGCATCGATATGGGAGCAGTGCTTGAATATTCTGAACTGAANACTGAGATTCCAGTGTAGTTGGATGGATGATGCTGCATAAACTCTGAAAACCACATAACCGCTTCCTGTTTAATGCCTTCTGGTGAAGTTATTAGCGTGCCAGACCTGTCTCTGATCAGTCTGATTGCATTTCGGGAGGCTCGAGCCTGGCTAACTAAATGAAAAAACTTATTATTTTTATCCCCAAGTTTCAACCATTGCAGTCTTGATTTCTGCCGATAGAAAGCTTCTTCAAGTGTAGAGAGATGAAGCCATTTAGAATGAGCTTCAGATTCAGCAGCAAAAGCATGTGGAGTTGGGTTTTGTAAGGCCTCGTCCTGGCGAGTATTTAGTGCAGCCAGAGCATTCTTAGCTTGGAGGGGAAGATTGCCAAATTTGGTGCGGTTTAGGGCTCGGAGTGGATGCTTCAGAGCCTTCAATTTCTTGTGAAAACGCAAAAGAGCCTGCCGCGAGATGAAAAGTGATCCCGAGAGGTTCCAAGTGCTGGCTACAATGGACAAGAAGTCCTGATGTTCTGCCAGATAACTGAAGAACTTAAACGGCTTGCGGTGATGTGAATGATCCGACATCAAATGAACACTACATCGAGAGTGATCCGAAATTCCTCCTGACTCAAAATGTGCATAGGAATGCATAAAACCTGATAACCAGACAGAAATTATTAAAGCTCTGTCTAGCTTTTTGCAAATTGGATCAGCCTCACGCTTATTGGACCAGGTGAAGAAGTTCCCATGATAGGGTAGATCGCGCAGAGAATTCGAGGACAGGAGTTGTTGAAAATCTCGCATATGAGCTGTTATTTGACCCGCGCCAGAGTGTTCAGACAGAGAGTGGATCTCATTGAAATCTCCCATTATTAACCATGGCTTTGATGAGAAGAGAGGGAGATTACTGTGATCCTGAAGATCAGACCAAAGGAGAAGACGCTCCTCTGCAAAATTGGACGCATATACGAAAGAGCATAAAAAGTCGATGTCGAGAGAGATGATGTGTATTGAACACGTTATAAGCTGAGAAGACTTGAACATGGGAGTGACTATGACTGAGGAGTCCCAGACAACCCAGATTCTTCCAAGTCTGTGATACTCATAGTTAGATAAAAGAGACCAATTTGGGAAAGCTCTGTTGCAAATAGAGCTT
The DNA here is from genome assembly GCA_900406425.1 of Iberis pinnata. Lineage (NCBI taxonomy): Eukaryota > Viridiplantae > Streptophyta > Magnoliopsida > Brassicales > Brassicaceae > Iberis > Iberis pinnata. Next base: position 10,705 of record OVBE01002371.1, on the reverse strand, counting down.
GCCTTAGATTCTTGGACCCGGGTTTCAAGTAGGCAACCGAAAGAGATTGAGGCAGAGCGAATCCAATCAGAGACGGCAGAGTGTTTAGTGGACTTGTTGAAACCCCGGATATTCCAAGAAAATCCGATCATTAATGTCTTTTATGAGTGCTACGCCTACCTTTTTGGGTAGACACAGCTTTAACCTTTGTTGGACAGTCTTTTGCAGAGGAGATCTTCGTAACACGGATTGATTTTGTTGTGTCAGTAGATGGAATAATCAGAGAAGCAGTATTCTCACTGGCTAAGACACCTTTGTCAACTATTTCACCTTCTTCAATATGTAGTGATTCTTCACATGATGGAACAGTGGCGGAGGAAGTATCCTCTGTTTCATCCTTCTCAAGTAGCACAGAATATCGTGATGGAGAGATGGGCAGAGAATTGTCCAGGGGGTTGAAAGGAGATTGGCTCTCAGATTGTCTGGCTACCCGAGACGGCGATACTTCAATCCAGGCATCACTATCTTTAAGTGCAGTAGCAGCAATGAGTGAGGAATCCTTAACAGGAAGAGATTCTGCTTTGGAAACTGCAGATGGAACTCCAGCCTGTACTGAGGGTAAGGTACGATCGTGAAGTGAAACAGGGGTTTGAATTGAGTGTGGCAGAGGAGAGGATTGGTCGGAACTTGTGTGCTGCTGTTCATGAAGAATGTTTTGCAGACAACTGGGTGAGAGATGTCCCCATTTTTGACAAGCAGAGCAACGAGGAGGAAGCCACGGGAATGAGACATCAATGTCAGCCGAGAAGCCTTTCTTATTATCAACTTTGATCTTTCGAGGCAGGTCCTTAGTGAGGTCAGTGTTGATAAAAATCCTAGCTTTATCAAAGCTAGTACAAGCTAAGGTACTGGGATGGAGATACTTAGGAGAGCCAACTGCACTTGCTACCCACTGAAGACCTTTTGTGGAGAGCAATTGAGTTGGAACATTGTTAAAGTCAACCCATAACGGAACAGAGGTCATGCTAGGTTGAGAGGAGAGAATGTTGGGAGACCATTCCGATAAAACCACTGGTACTTCGGCTAAGCTCCAAAAGGATCTCGACAAGATTTTCCGACGGATTACTGGATCAGTGATGCGAAATTTGTACGTAGTAGGATTGATAACATGAACATCAATCTTAATGGTTTTGTTCCCAAACGTCCAAATTTTGTTGACAATCATGTGCACCTTGGCAACATGAGGAGCTGAGTCAAGGAATTTGCCAATAAGAAAGGGTTTCCATAGGTGCTCAGAGTCTCCTAGAATGTCGTCTGGGATGTCAATGGAGATTGCTCCATCATCATACAGAGTAGAAGAAACTTGTTGCTTACACAAGGAAGAGGAAGAAGAAGCTGCAATTGCCGACCAGGATTGCTTCAACAGGTTGGTTTGGGGAGGATCTGAAGGCGGGGAAGAGCGGTCAACCATAGCCACCGTGGAGGCACCAAAGGACCGTGGCGGCCAAGCTAGGTTATTAGAGAGTCGCCCTAATCGAAGCCAATACGCAAACAAACAATGTTATCATAACAAACAATAAAGTTTTGATTAATATAGAATTTGCTTATTATCATGCTAAACATTGTGCATTTAAGTTCTCTCCATTTGAAATTGTTTATGGCTTCAATCAATTATCACCTTTAGATCTAATGTCTTTACCTTTGAGTGAAAGAACTAGTTTGGATGGGAAAAAGAAAGTTAAACTTGTCAAACTGATTCATGAGAAGGCTCAGAATAATATTGAGAATAAAACCAGACTTTATGCCAAGCAAGCTAACAAAGGATATAAGAAGATGTTTTTGAAGAAGGAGACTTAGTTTGGATACACCTAAGGAAAGAAAAATTTCCTAATGAAAGAAAATCCAAACTTATGCCTATCTTAGATGGTCCTTTTAAAATCATCAAGAAGATCAACAACAATGCTTATCAACTGGATCTCCAAGGTAAGCATAATGTAAGTTCAAGCTTTAATGTTACTAATTTGGTTCCTTATTTTGTAGAAGTAACATATTTGATGTCAAATCCTTTTCAAGAGGGAGAAGATGATATGATCTTGGCCAACAATGAAAGTAAAGAAATGGAGCAGCTTGAACCAGAGGAGAATGAAGATAAAGAAAGCACAATGGGGCAGCTTGAACCTGAGGAAGCAAGGAATAAAGACTTAAGTGTTCCAACCGATCCAATGACTAGATCAAGACAAGCTAAATTCCAGCAAGCTCTACAACAACTCCTTTACACTATTCAGGGCAATATAGTGTATGCTAATCCAACCACATTGGTTGTGATACAAGCTACCTAGATAATCATCAAGAGATGTGTTGTGACTTGCACTATTTTCCTTGGTTTGGTTTTGTCTCATTGTGTTTTCCAAACAAGGTTTTTAATGAGACTTATTTACAACACTTATACAAAAGCCTCTTGATGATATTTAGGCCTATTTCTATCCATTCTTATCTCATTTCGACATTACATTCCAGCGTTGCTTTATATTTTCAAAAACAACTTTAATATTAATTGTTTTGTGATTTCCAAAAACTGTGCACGTATAGCCTTCTTGCCTACTTATTTGGACGAAAATCATACAATAGAATCATCAAACTCTTTTCTCAAAACATAAGAGTTCTCTCTTGAATCTTGTTTGATGACTTTGGTTGTTTATGTTCAGAATATGCTTCTACATAACAAGCCAAATCCAGATAGTCTAAGAGTCATTTCACAGCTCTTAGAAGTATCATTCACCCTATTTTCGTTTCATTAACCTCACAACCAATAGAGAAACATTCAGGGATTTGATCCTCACACCTAGGATCACATCACCATGTTACAAAGTTTAGAACAAATGAACAATAGAAGAGGCTGTATATCTTATACATCTTTACAAGTCTATTTATATAAGGGAAAACCATAAATCTACTTGCCTAAAGAATCAAATATACAATCTACAAATTATGGTATGAATAAGATCGCGATGAGAAGCAGATATAGAAAGTCAACTTTAATAGGATCTAAACGGGCTCTTAACATCCATGGTTATGAGTATCAAAGATCTAAATTTCTTTGTCAAATGTTGTCAAATGTTGTTTGAGGGATTTGAATTGCCCACTTTAACCCAAAAAAAATCCTTCTCTTGTATAGTAAAAATAAAAAGTCGGAAGATATTTATATACATGTCTCTCTCACGTGACTTTATAACAAATAAGTAATTTGTAAAGAGCACAAAAAGCATATAATATGATACCTTAGTAAGATATTATCGAAAAGCCCAAACAAAAACCAACCATTAATTTGTTAATTTTATCTACACTCGGAGAAGGGTTTGCATCAAATCCACAATCTTTTCTGTAATTAAAAATTCAGCCCCTTTTTTTCCTCTCAAATGTTTTTCCTCTTTAATGCATTTTTCCTTTTAACCTCGTTGTTAATGCCACAAGAAGAAAACTGAGGAAAGGGAGAAGAAAAATCGCAGGTCTGTTTTTCTTCTTCAACGTGTTTCCCTTTAAGCTTGGGCTGTTTCTTTTATTTTCTGTTGATATTTCTTTGAGATTTGTCTCTTCACTCGAAATATTTGATGAAATCTGAGATATTATATTTTGGACTCTATGTATTTTCATTCTAGGGCTACTGAGAAATTTCTTTGATTCTTTTTTTTTTTGCTGCTTGTATTGATTAATGGTTTGCTTTTGAGATAATATGTAATCAGGTGTCCTAATTAAAGGGTTAAACATGTTTGCATGTTCTTTAAGATAATAGGCATTGGAACAACTGTTGAATTGGTCTGCACAAGTCTTAAGTTTTAAGTTGACTAACACTTTACTACCCAGATTTTTCTCTGATTCTGTCTAGAAATTTCAAAAAAAAACCTCAGAGAGGGTTTAGTTTTGGCATTTGGTATTTCATTGAAACTTTACAAGTTTGGATTTTGGTAACATTTTGTTTAGCATTTCGATTTATGTAGTTTTCCTTCATGAAATTTCTGTTATGGTCTCTGATGTTTGATTTGTGTGTTATAGATTATTCTCACTTGCATAAAATCTTTACTGTCTCAGAGAAAAAACCCAAAGTGTTAAACCCTAATTACTGTAATTATCAAAGTTTCACGAAATGGAGAAGGAAAGCCAAAAGCTAGAGAACAACCACATCATCTCAGGAGATTTGATGGCTAAACGGAAACGAGGTCGTCCGAGAAAACACCTGAAACTAGGTTCTAATGAACAGTCTCTTGGTCCTCCTCCTGGGTTTAGCATGAGCCAGCAGCAGCAGCAGCAGCAGCCTAGGCGGAGGGACGATGATGAAGCTATGGTTGGACAACCAATTAGTGGTGTGATTGAGGCAACATTTGAAGCTGGTTTCTTGCTTTCGGTTAAGGTTGGTAATTCAGATAGTATGCTTAGAGGTGTGGTATTCAAGCCTGGTCGCTGCGATCCTGTATCAGTTGATAACGATGTTGCTCCTCATGTTCCAATGATTAGAAGAAACAGCGACCTGATGCATCATCACGTCACAGCCGAAGGAGGTCGGAAATCTAGATACAGGGAGAAGCGTGGTAGCAATGTAAGAAGCAGAGCACTGGTTCCTGTCCCAATTCAGCCAGCTCATCCGACAATACCTAAGGATCATTTGGTTCCGGTGGTGCTTCAGCCTGTGAATCTACAGAATGGTGGCGGGCGGATCCTCATCAACCATGGTCCTATGCAGACCGAGACAGGGTCTCAAGCGAGTGGAGCGAGTAATGACAAGCCATTTGAGACACTGCTTACACAGGTGATGAAGAAAGGTGAAGGCCAGCCCATGGCCATTGAAGCCGAGTCAGAAGAGCAAGCTCTGTCGATCGAGCCATTGCAGGCAATACATCCAGTCCATCCAGTACATGTGCCAAAACCGATGCCAAGTTATGGAAGAGGGAAGATGACAGAACTCCTTCAGGTAATAAACATTAGCCGTACATATGATATGATTACTAATATGTATGTATAGAGATTGATGTTTGAATTGTCTTAGGCCGTGCAGGAGAATGTGAGAGAGACTCATTTTTCTCAAGGACAATGATCTTCTAGAGATTCGTTCTTAAGTCTGATTCCATCTTATTGTAATGGGAATAGGAAAACAGAATCTAACTAATGTCTAGCTTAACGATGTCAGAGAAATTACAGTGATTCGTTATATAAAAGCGCATGATTACCTTCTGATCTAGCTGATAGTATCATATCGATAGTAGTAGAAAAAGAAAACGATTCATTTAAATACCTGCAGGCATAAGGCTGATGTCCATTGGCTGCAAACGATTGGGGAGCATCGGTTGGCTTGGCTAGTTGCGATTAGACCTGAATCACACCAAAAATGATATACTACTTTTAGTGAGAACCAAATCTTTACCACCGAGAACAATGTTTTCTGGATATTGGAGCGAAAAGGAGAGGGTAAATATGAGTGATGTAATATTCCTTGAAAAAAGAGAGAAGATAATTTGAATTTTTTGTGCGCGTATGCAATTCATAAGTGATGATGCGTCCATAGGACCATAGCCTCGTTCAATGACAAATCACAGTAAATTCAATCACTACTCATGGATTTGCAAGCCGATGATGATGCACACAACAGATGAAAAAAAAAAGAGAAAAGCGTGAGATCTTACCATGCTTGCCATCGTTCAAAATTTCACACAGCTTCTAAAATCTCAAGGTCCCTTAATATACAAACGTACCGCAACAAAGTTGAGATTTGAGAGAGCGACGAGAAAATTAAAGCCTTCTTATTGGGCCTTTAATATTGATATTGGGCCTACACTTACCAATTCTTCTTCTACTAAAATTAAATTAAATAAAATCAAGTTTTGTTTCGTTAAACCCTTGGCCTGCGAAAATTCATAAACCCTAGCTCTCTTCTTCCCTGCAAATTCTACCCCCAAGTCGTAAGCTTTTTCTTTTCTCAACATGGGAAGACCTAAGAAGACTAGGGGAATGCGCAAGCAGATGCGTCTCGACGAAGTAGATGAAATCGAGCTTCTGAACAAGTGGATCGAGTCGCAGAAACCGGATTCAGGATCTAATCCACTTTCTTTCGATGCTCTTCACAGGAATGCGAAGATCGGAAAGGTGGAAGACGGCGAAAACGGCACTGTTTTCTCGCGGTATGCTGGCGTCAGGTGGTTCGATCAGTTACCTATCTCGGATAAAACTAAAAGAGGATTGACGGCTGCGAAATATGTAGATATGACCGATGTTCAAAGAGCGGCTTTGCCTCACGCTTTGTGTGGAAGGGATATTCTCGGTGCGGCGAGAACTGGCTCTGGCAAAACTCTGGCTTTTGTCATACCGGTGTGTTTCGATTTCTCCTTCATCCTATTGAATTCTTTTCCATATTTGGTTTCTGATAGATGTTAATGGGTGCATTCGTATTTTTTAGGTTTTGGAGAAGCTACATAGGGAGAGGTGGAGTCCTGAAGATGGAGTGGGATGTATAATTATATCTCCAACAAGGGAATTGGCAGCTCAAACTTTCAGTGTGTTGAATAAAGTAGGAAAGTTTCATAAGTTTAGTGCTGGGCTCTTAATTGGTGGTCGTGAGGGAGTTGATGTTGAGAAGGAGAGAGTTAATGAGATTAATATTTTGGTATGTGCTCCTGGTAGGCTTCTTCAGCATATGGATGAGACCCCAAACTTTGACTGTTCAAATCTCAAGGTATTTGATCACCTTTATATTTCTAGCTTTTATGTTTCTGTATTTACTCAGAAAAATCTAATGGGAAGATATTATTGGTACCAAGGATAAGATAGGATAGTATATGCCTAGGATAGTAGATGGTAGATGAATTTCTTTTACAAGTTTCTGAACACTAGAATGGTTAATTTGAAAATTATGTACAGTATAAGGATACTGTCGAACCACTAAATGAGTAAATGGGCACCCCTTTCTTCATTTATGTTTTGTTAGTCTTACCGATTCAAAATTCGTGATCGATTTCTCTTTTGTTAAAGATTCTGATTTTAGATGAGGCCGACCGAGTTCTTGATTCTGCGTTCAAAGGACAGTTGGATCCCATAATCTCACAGTTGCCTAAGCATAGGCAAACATTGCTTTTCTCAGCGACACAAACAAAGAAAGTCAAGGATCTTGCAAGACTCAGTTTGAGAGATCCTGAGTATATCAGTGTACATGAAGAGTCGGTTACAGCTACCCCAACGAGCTTAAAGCAGACTGTGATGATAGTCCCAGTTGAAAAGAAATTAGACCTGTTGTGGAGCTTCATCAAAACCCATCTCAATTCCAGGATTCTTGTTTTTCTCTCCACCAAGAAGCAGGTTGCATGATTTTACCTCTCTTCCTCTTTCAATAATATTAAATTTGACAAAACAATCACATTTCGTTTTTTTTCATTCAACCAAGTTTTTCCTGTCTTGAGATTGACTCAAGAATCAATACTTTGGTAGGTCAAATTTGTTCATGACGCATTCAACAAGCTCCGGCCTGGAATACCTTTGAAGAGCCTTCATGGAAAAATGAGTCAGGAGAAAAGGATGGGAGTATACTCTCAGTTCATTGAGAGACAATCCGTTCTCTTTTGTACTGATGTTCTTGCTAGAGGTCTTGATTTTGATAAGGCTGTAGACTGGGTTATACAGGTATGAATGCACTGCAGGGTTATATGATTTTATCAGGCTGAAGTGTGATGTCATCATTCTTATTTTTTAGGTGGATTGTCCTGAAGACGTAGCTTCTTATATTCATCGAGTAGGCCGTACAGCTCGCTTCAATACTTCTGGAAAGTCACTCCTCTTTTTGACACCTTCAGAGGAAAAAATGATTGAGAGATTACAAGAAGCTAGAGTGCCTGTGAAACTCATCAAGGTAGTATATCCGATCCTCAAATTTCTTTGAGTGTACTGTGATAGAAATTATAGCTCGGTTATTTGACTTAAGAGATCTTTTTTTTAATATAGGCAAACAACCAAAAGTTGCAGGAGGTTTCAAGACTCTTGGCTGCTTTGTTAGTCAAGTTTCCAGATCTTCAAGCTGTTGCTCAGAGAGCCTTCATCACATATCTGAGATCCATTCACAAAAGAAGAGATAAAGAGATTTTTGATGTGACAAAGCTGTCGATTGAAAACTTTTCTGCTTCGCTTGGTTTACCAATGACTCCCAAAATCCGATTCACAAACCTTAAAACGAAGAAAAAAGGGGTCTTTGAGAGTTCTATTGCTCTAGAACCTGAGAATGATCAAGAAAGTGAAGCACCTCTGGGTGTAAGAAATGATCTTCTTGGTGAAGATTTAGAGGAAGATGATTTTTCCCTAAAGCCACATGAAGACGGCAAGGAAGTAGAAAAATCAACCAAGGAAGTAGAAGTTCCCATGTATGGTTATCATATTCCATTAACTATAGCCATTCATTCGAACAAATCTCTCAATGCTTATTTGGTTGAATAAATTCCTTTTTGTTCCAGGCCAGGAATGCGTGTTGCGAAGAAGAAGCTGGCAAAGATCAATCTGCACAAACCATATGGGACGAGGGTTGTGTTTGATGATCAAGGGAATTCAGTTGCTCCGCTAGCAGGAGTAGCTGCTGCAACAGAGACTGAAGTAGCCCTTGATAAAGGTAAAGGATGAGCATGATTTTTGCTCACTTTCTTTCTGGAGAATAGCAATGAATTAGTTTAACCATGGTTGTGGAATTGGTGCAGAGAAAAGGAATGATTTCTATAAGAAAATGGGAGCGGACCTGAGGAAAGTTGACCCAGAGGACAAGAAAGTAGAGAGGGTAAGGAGGAGGGAAAAGAGATTGAAAGAGAAAATTAAGAGGAAGAGAGGAGCCATGGATGAGGATGAAGAAGAAGAAGAAGAAGAAGGCCATGATGATGGATCATCAGAAGAAGAAACAGGAAGAAACCGCAAAAGACAGAAGAAAACATACTTTGACGATGGAAATAATGGTGATGGAGATGAAAGAAAAATCAATACAGATTCCATCTCAGTATCGGAGCTTGAAGAAATGGCTCTCAAATTGATAACGCAGTCGTGAATTATCAGTGGAAATTTTTGTGATTCTTTTTTATATACGGGGGAGAGGTAATCTTTAAACTAAGATAAGGAGAAGATTAGTAAAATTTGACACTAATACAAGCTTAATTAAAAGGAATTGGTTTAGTCAATCTCACAAAGAAAATTTGTTGTTACGAATTAAGCCAACAACGTTTTACTAAAAACGACATACAATTCTCCTATTTACATATTGACCCAGGATTATGAATATTTCCTGATCATTACCCAATAACAATCATTCACAAGAAAGAATCAAACATTCGTATAATTATCAAAATTGGAGACAGAAATGCTTATACATGTTACAACAACAATTCATTTGTCATGTTCTCATCTTTACATCTCCTTTGATCTTCGACCATGGATTCAAAAACATTCAACATATTATCCAAACCTTCAGCATCTTCACCCATCTCCTTCATTGCGTATACAATACTCTCTAAAGTTGACAAACATCCCGCTCTTGGCTGCCGTCGAACTTCTCTGTATAAACTTGTCCCTTCAATTTCCAGCTTCACATGACAACACAAAAGCTTTAGCCATGGATTCTCAAGGTACATTCTTCTTGCCTTTGACCATGTCCCATCAAGAACAATAAGATTCCTTAGCTTCAAGATCTCTCTCTCTTTAAGATGAGCTATTTTAACAGATTCTTCACTCGGGAACAACAGAGCTGATCCAGGAGGAACCTCTAGCTCAAATTCTTTCTTACCTTCCGAGAACTTCCTTACCACAAACCCTTTTGCCAAAACATCCATGGCTGCAGGAGAAGCCAATATATGATCAAAACTAGGGTCCTCCACATCGGTTTCGAGCATTAAAGAGTGTGAGACATTATGAATAACACCTCGTTTCCCCATGGAGATTTTTAAAAAACCCTCTGATCTACTTTCTTCACAAGAACCTAACTTATCTGTAACCCGCAAATCCTGACAGGAAACTTCATCCGAATGTTGAGAAAGCTTCAAACTTTCACCAATTTTTAAGTTTCCATCATCAACAAGCACTGCATTCTTATCAGATTCTAAGTTCTCCACATTGGCATTATCTAACTTTGAGCTATCATCAAGTACCAAGGAGGCTCCATTCTCAAGCCTATAATCAGAATCCGAATGATTCACGCCAATTTTGCCGCAACCCGATCCGATAACACTGATTACAAACGTGGCCTCGCTATGGACATCGAAAACGGTGGTTACACTAACATTTGTAAGCCCTAATTTAGCGATTCGAGTTGAATTAAGTGCGTGTTTTCTTTCAAGACTGTGCTGCAGAATAGTAACACTGACCTGATTATCGAGACACGGCGATCGCATCCGCTTGCAGAGGCAGAGCTGGCTTGGTTTAGCGCAAGAAGGGCAAGTGGGTCGCTTAGACTGCGACTCCATTTTTAGGGTTTTTGAAACGCTCAGACCTTGACACCGTATACAATAGACGAAGTTACTTCGAGAAAGGATTAGCTGAGTCCGAGCCACGACATGGCCTGATGATATCACGCACATTTTCTGGTCTTTTGTGTATTAGGATTCACTCTCATTTGACACTTACTAGTTATGTTGAGCCTAAGCTACGGCTGGGTTTTTAAAATTAATTTTGTTACAGTTTCATGGTAGTATATAGTGACAAATATATATATTTATATATATATATA
>OVBE01002370.1:0-30950 GCA_900406425.1 Iberis pinnata | reverse complement strand
TATATATATATTTATTGTTTAATTATATTATATATTGTAATTAATATATTTTATATTTATATTATCGACTGTAAATATCACAATTATGTAAATATATTAGTGCTTTTTAAAGAGTTTATTTTTGTTTACGTACTTTAGTAAAAAATATTGGTTTTTAGGTATTTTATGATATGTAATCACTAATTAGCATTTTTGGGTATTGTTTTTTATGTCAACATTAATTATCAATGTTTTGAAAATCAACCTGAAGATCAACCTGGATGATTTTCCTGGTTACCGGATCCTTAGGTCAATCGTGGGTTAACTACGGGTCAATAATTTAATGAATATTTTTATTATGTATATATAAAACATATTTAGGTATATATCTTACATAAATATTTTTACAAAAATCAAATAAATTTTCTTGTAATTTCTAACAATTATGATATAAATTATAAATTAAATAATATAAAACATGATGAAAAATGGCTAATAATAAGTGTAAATTAGTAATTCAAAATCTAAAGTATTAGTATTTCAAATATTAATATAATAGTATAAGACAAAATAAAAAATGTCAAAATGAAATAAAACATAACTTTAACCAATCTTCATTCATTATTTTACATAATTTTTGTCGTATTTTTCTAGTGGCATAATGCAATCTTCATCAGTTTCTATAAATTCAAAAATCATTGTATATGTTAGTCGATTACATTTATACAAAATAGTATTTATATATAAATAGAATATTAATTTTATTAATTAAAGTTATAGAACTTTTTTTATTAGTTAGCAAATTGACTCGATTCTTCTGGTTGACTCGGATCACAATTTAACCATAGTTTTTACTAGGTTACACCGGTTTTTTAAAAAATGGTTTTTAAGACAAACTCGACCCGGATTTTCACTGGATCACCGGTTTTACCGGTTCGACCGCGGGTCTGGGTCGGGTTTCAAAACACTGTTAATTATACATAAAATACCCCTAACTAATTTGTAATGTTTTTATATAATTGTAATTTATAGTTCAATATAAAAAGATTTTAAATAGATTTTATTTATTTTTATTTTTATTGATTTTATGATGTAGATATGGAAATAGGTAATATTATTATGTGTTGACTTCACTAGCCCCCTCAACTTTGTCCATCCAATCTTTTTTCCCGCTGAACTTTGGAGCTCTTTAATTTTCCATCTGAACTTAGATTGTTCCTTACCCTCCCCCCTCAACTTTACCCATCCAATCTTTTTCCCCCTGAATTTTGGAGCTCCTTAATTTCCCACATGAACTTAGATTGCTCTTTACACGATCCCCTCAACTATTTGTTCTCATCATTTTACACTCAAAGCGATTCAGAACACTAATTTGCTATTTAAATTATAAAAAGCGATAACAAATTGCGTTTTGGTTTAACCCAATAAATCTTAAGTTAAAATATTTTTAATATTAAATATTTCATTAAAATATTTTTAATATTAATTTCAAACTAATACAACAAAAATATTTTAGAATTTCAGGTGAAAAATTAAGGAGCTCCAAAGTTTAGGGGAAAAAAAAATTGGATGGACAAAGTTGATGGGTTAGTAAAGTCAACCATATTATTACCGTAAGATATTTAAGAATGGTTAAAAGAGAAAGTTAATATTTATGTAAACCATCACTATTAATAATTTACCAAAAAGAAATTGCTATTATATAAGTTGCTAAAACTTTAATTTTTAAATCATGACATGATTTTTATGTGAATGTTTATGTAATATGGGCCAACTTGTGTTGTCTTGAATTCATGTTTAATTTTTTCAAGTTTTGAGTGAACGCACTTTGTGAATGATTGTCACACTTTATAAATAACTTTTGTAAATGATCACAGTAAATAACCTCTATGAATATATCTAGTGAATGATGAATGGAGTTTGTGAGCTATATGTGGTTTCGTGAAGGATTATGTAATCTTGTGAATGGTGTTTAAGTCTTTATTGAAAACAAAAACAGGTGAACATTCAAAGAAAAAAAACAAATGAATTGTTTTAGTGAATGATTAAGTTCAAAATAAATTACTAAAACACATTTTTATGTTTAAAAGACATGAAATATAACTTACACCTAAATAGCAAAATAATTCACAAAAGAGTACATAAACATAAACAGGTATATTTGTCTTCGGCTTCCATTTGGACAGTCTCATCAACTTCATCACATTTTTCCGCCTCCATAAACATAAACTAATTACTTACATATGACAAACAAAAGGAAAATTATCATCACCACTACAAACTACACAAAAAGTAATAAAATTTAAACTTGTGGATGGAAATCGTGCCTTATAAATAGGAGCCATGACTTGTGAATGGAAGTTGTGAATGGTGGTTAGTGCTAATGGATAAAAATTATTGCCTATGAATTTAGAACATCATATAAACCCAAAACATCGAAAACCTTTTGTTTATGGATTATTGAGCCTTTAGTTCTTCTACCAACATTTTAACACATTTATCGGCACCACAACCTATGCAAAAAAAAAATATTAACCAATGGAAAATAATAAGTTTTGAATGTGAAACAGAATTCGGTTAATATTCACATGCATGAAAATCATTTATCTGAATAAATCTAATTCACATGTGTAAAACCAGTTCACATGCATGCATATCATTTTCGTGTATAAAATATTTACGTGCAGAAGTACATATTAAGTATATGTATGAAACTTTAAACTAAACCTAGAAATCTACGAAAATAAACTGAAAACACGTTCAAACCAAACTCAAACAATCACGATGCATCTAAAAGAACTAAATCATTCTTAATTTTCAGCTGCAATATAGAACTAAATCATCTTATATCGATTACTACTTTTCTAAAAAAAACTAAATGATAAAAGATAATGATACTACTAGTGACTAAGAAACTATAAAATCAAATTATAACAATGACTAAGACACTATGAAATCATTTCTTCTTCAATATGTCTAAGGAACCACCGGAACTTTAAATAGAAATCGAAGGAACCACAGAATTAAAGTAAAACATTTAATTAGAAATTGAAGGAATGGCTAAGACCTCGCCGGAGAATTTGACAGCCCGCCGGAAAACAAAAGGCACAATTTGGAGCTTTCGAGAAGATGAAGTTTGCTCCTAGAAAAAGTAGACAAAGGTAAAGGCACGATTTGCAATAAGATTTCTTTTCTTATAGTAAATACTTACAGAAACATGAAAAAAAAAAAAAATTAACATCAATTTTAATATAAATATTTATATTAAACAATTTTTTTCTGCAACTATACATAGGAATAGGACTAGGATTTATTTAGGTAAAAAGACCTTATTACAAAGAATGTCGAAATCTGCAGTCCCCTAAAAAGTTCCATAGCATGTTCTGTCTTCCGAAGTTTAGACCTATGTCCAAAACATCACAAAATATAACTTACATTCTATTTTCCCATGAAATCAATTTTTTTTTATTGAAAGCTACACAAAACATGATTACGTTAAAATTGTTTTTAAAAGTTACTAAACCAATATTAAACAAAAATTATACCATCACAAAAAAAAATATAAAAATTCTAAAAATATATCCAAAAATTCTAAAATAAATCAAGAAAAATACAAAAAAATAAAAAAAATTTCAAAATATGTTTAAGTTTAAAAAATATAAAAAATTGAAAAAAACACAAAAACTATTCGTAAAAATTTTCAAGAAATTCTCTAGATTATATTAAAAATTCAGTTTTAAAGTATTATATTGAGAAAATAAAAAATTCCGAAATATATCAAGAAAAAAATGAAAATGAATAAAAATTATTGTCACTTTTTTAAAAATTCCAAAAAATAAATAAAATTAAAATAATTATTTTTTAAAAAACAAAAAATTTAAACTGAACAAAAAGCAAAGTTTAAAAAAAAATTGTTCAATTACAGATATTTCTATAAAATTTATTAGACTGGTTTTTAAAAATTCTTAGTAATTCCAGATTAAATATTTCTATTTCAATGGCATGTAAAATTTAAAAATATTTTTAAGTTTTTATTTTCTGGATTTTATTTATTTTCTGAAAATATTACTTTAAAACCGAATGTTTAATAAAATTTAAAGAATGTCTTGAAATTTTGTACAAATAGTTTTGAGTTTTTTTAATTCTATTTAATATTTTAATCATGTTTTTAAAAAATTTATTTTTCTATTTTTCTTGATTTTTTTATAGATTTTTTAGTTTTTATAATTTTTTGATGGTATAATCTTGGTTTTGTGTTGGTTTAGTATTTCTTAAAAAAAGTTGCAACATAAATTACATTTGTGTGGTTTCATATTTAAAACTTTGATTTTGTGTGGAAATATATTGTAAGCTTTATTTCGTGGTGTTTTGCACAGAGTCCTAAATTTCAAGTGAAAAAACGTGATATGAAAGTTTGGAATGGGCGGTAGATTGTCGACCCTTATAAAAAAGATCAAAATGTACCTATTTTTCAAATTAGTAAACATATGAGTGCCTATTTTATAAATTTTTTATTCTTTTTAAAATTAAATTTTTAATCATATTATGAAACTATTGATTTATTTATTTTTATTCATTAATAAAGCTTACATTAATATTTTATTTTAATGAGTAATACCTTTTTATTATACAGTGATATGATTTGTACCACGTTAATTATTAATCGACGATAGTTATGTTATTGGGAAAAAAATTATGTTGTTGTGATATTGTTTAAGTAAAACATCGTACTTTGCAAAACATAGTCAAAAGCATCATTCTACGTTTTTTATATCAAAAACTTCATTCCATATTTCTACACTCAAAAAATTATATCACGTTTTTATTTTTCTTATTAACAAAAACAAAAATTCATGCTTTATCGTCAAAAAATAGTTTTACATTTTCAAGCAAAATTAAAATATTTCACTTTTTTCTACAATAATATAGTTATGATATAAAATTAGTTCCCTATTTTCTCGCGAAATATGGTATTTTACATTTTTCGACCATAAAGTTCATTTATACTTTTCACCAGAAACAAAATTATGCTTTTCTCTGCCGTAATTGTATTCTGCTTTTTCTTCCCAAAAACATTGTTCTATGTTTTTTAACTTTTTTTTTTTGTCGAAAGATATACTAAGAGTTTAATACAAGCACTAGAGTTTGATCTCCTTGCAGCAACTGCTAAACTATCAACTACAGATAAATCCGATCTACTAACATGAGCAAAAGATATGACAGTAGAAGAGCTAAGTTTTAAAATATCTTTGAGAAGGATAGTGGAATCCTTTTGAAACAACAGGGGACTCTGATTGGCACAATGATATGTTTGAAGAAGCTTCATTAGCTTTGCACAATCATTTCTGACTTGGACACGTTGATATCCTAAGGTATTGAAGGCAATGAGAGCTTCGTGAACACCAATTCCTTCTGCTTGGAAAGGAGACACCACTGGGGAAGCTGATTTTGAACCATATGCAAGCACTGTGCCATTTGAAGTAAGCAAGCAGACAATTCCAATGCGAGTGTGAGGAGTGGTCCAAGATGCATCTGTATACAAAGTAGGAACATTAGAAACTAGGTTAGGTGAAAGCAAGGTATGGGAGAAGCACCGTGTAACATCCCTATCTGACAAATGATCTATATGTAAATGTTGTATAGATTGCCATTCTTGGTAATTCAAAATAGCCAAGTTAATAATCTCAGGAATATTGAGTTTAATTCCCTTGAAAACCAAAGCATTTCTTGCTTTCCATATTCTCCATAGGAGATAAACCGCAAAATTCAGGATGATGACTATGGTGAGGCTGGTCTGGTGAAAGTAGTGAGTGCAACCAAAGAACATGGTCATCAGTATGTAGATGGGAAGGAAAAGTCACAAGTGGGGATAAAGACCAGATTTCCTTTGAAATCCGGCATGTAAAGAAGAGATGTGAAATGGATTCTTCAGCCTCTCCGCAGAAATAACATGTAGGATCAACTTCAAATTTCGTTTAGTAAAAGAAGTACCAACTGCTAAACCCTTATGTAATAATCTCCACAGGAAGTGTTTAAGCATCGGCTGAACTGAAAGTGACCAAAAGGTTTTAGCAAGAGCAAGTATTTGAGGCTTGAAACCCCCCAATGTATCAAACACAGAAATATATCTGCTATAACCAGACTTAACAAAGTAGTCTCTAGAAGCAGAATAGTCCCATACTGGCCTATCCGGAGTACCTAATTGTGAAGGCCTAAGATGATAGAGAAGGGCCATATCCTCTGGAACTAGGCAGGTTGCAGCATAAAGAAAATTCCAAGATTTACCATCAGCAGATAACAATCTAGCAACAGGCATATTGATGTCCGAATTTGGAGAGCTAGGAACGGCTGGAGCATGTGGTTGCTTAGGCAACCATCTATCCTTCCAAATACAAACTGATTTTCCATTACCAAATTTCCAATGTATATTATTTTTCAAAAACTGCAAACCATGGGAAATGCTCTTCCAAGCATAACTACTTCCTGATTTAACCTTAGCATCTAACAATGAAGAATGAGGGAAGTATTTTTATTTATATACCTGAAGAAGAAGGGAATTAGGGGCAGTCAACAATCTCCATGATTGCTTAGCCAGAAGAGAAATATTAAAGGCCTTTAAATCTTTAAATCCAACTCCACCCTCATCTTTTGGCTTAGTTAACTTCTTCCAAGATATCCAATTGATACCTACTGTTGCTGCATTGGAATGCCACCAAAATTTTCGCATTAGGGAGGTCAATTTGTTCAAAAGAGTATCAGGCAAGAGGAAACAGGACATTAGATAAGAAGGAATTGCAGTAACCACTGCTTTTATAAGTGTTTCCTTGCCAGCAGAAGATAAAAACCGAGAAGACCATTGATTTATTTTATTTCTAACTTTCTGTAAGATGGAAGAGAAAACCTCTGATTTATTTTTACCAATAATTTCTGGCATGCCTAAATATTTTTCAAAACCCCCAATCTTTTGTATTCTAGTCATTCGAAGTACCATTCTTTGCACTCCCAAGGTACAATTGTGACTAAACAAAACAGAAGATTTTTGAAAGTTTACATTCTGACCTGAGAGTTTTCCATAAAGATGAAGTGTGTGTTTCAGAGATCTACACTCCATGTCAGTTGCTCTGGAAAATATGAGACAATCATCCGCAAAAAGCAAGTGTGAGATAATTGGTCCCCCCTCTACTTGCTTGATAACCAGACAGTTGATTTCTTCTAATGAGATCTTGCAACAGAAAAGAAAGTCCTTCATATACCATGAGATATAAGTATGGAGAAATGGGGTCTCCTTGTCTTATACCATTTGTTGGACAAATATGACCATAAGGAATCCCATTTAATAAGACAGAATAGGCAGGAGTGGATATACAGGTATAGATCCAATTACACCATTGCTCAGAAAAGCTCAATTTACGCATCATAAACATCAAAAAAGGCCAACTAACTTTATCAAAAGCTTTAGTAATATCCAATTTTAAAGCCATTCAATGTTTTTTACGTTTCCTGGTAGTTAAAGAGTGGATTAATTCCTGAGCAATGAGTATTGTATCTATTATTTTCCTCTGATTGATAAAAGTTGACTGGTTTAAGGAAATAACAGAGTGGAGAAAAGGTTTTAGTCTGTTAGCTAAGATTTTTGTGATTAATTTATAACCCACATTAGCCAAATTGGTGGGACGGTAATCTTTTGGGTGTTGGGGGTTAGGGACTTTAGTGATTAGACATAAATAAGTATGATTCATCCCGGGTGGCAAAGTACCTTGGTCAAAGAAGTTCTGAATGTAAGACATGATGGAGGGTTTGACGGTAGTCCAATGGTTCTTGTAGAAGGCTGCAGTAAAACCGTCAGGCCCAGGGGCCTTGTCATCTCCCATTTGTCTCAAGGCTTGAAAGATTTCATCCTCTGTAACCATCTTAATAAGCTGGTCATTCATATCTGCATCCACCCTAGGCTGCAAAGAATAAAAGTAATTGTATTCTTCATAAGCTGCAGGATTAAAGTCAGTGAATAAATTTTGAAAATAGTCAATAAAAACTGCATGTATTTTCCCAGGATCATGTTGAAGTTGTCCTGAATCATCTGCAGTGATAGCAATACGGTTGTGATGGCGATGTTGTTGTAATTTAGAGTGGAAATACTTCGAATTCTTATCACCATGTAACAACCACAATTCTCTGCTTTTTTGCCTTAAATATGCTTCCTCTTGTGTGTGTGCTTGAGCTAATTGAGCTTTAAGATCTCGAAGAAGGCCATAATCCACTTGAGCAGATTCATAGAGTTTGTGAATTTGCAGCTTAAGGTCCTGAATTAGCTTATTTGTGTTATGAGGATGGTCTTTTTTCCACTGCAGAAGACCTTGACGACAATGAGATAGAGCTTCCATAAAACGATCATGGGAAAGATGGTTACATTTAGAAGCCCAGATATGATTCACCTCAGTCTTGATTTCAGGATTACTTGTCCATCTACTATCATATTTAAAAATATGCCTGCATTTCCATTTTTTATCATTTGTATCCAACAGAAGAGGTCGATGGTCTGATGTACTCCAAGGAAGCACTTGAACATAGGCAGAAGGGTACATCTCAAGCCAATCAAAATTCCCCATGACACGATAAATGCGAGTCTTAATAGTATGGTGATACCTTCGGCCACACCAAGTATATTTGCCACCATAGGTTCTAATATCATCCAATCCAAGAGAATGAATGACATCTCTAAACTGTCTGAAAGAAGCTTCAGATCTCAAACAGCCCCTAAACTTCTCCTGTGATGATCTGATCTCATTGAAATCTCCAAGGAGTAACTGAGGATTAGAAACCAGACTAGTATTGCCAACAAAACTGAGGAGATACTTCCAAAAAAGGATACGATCTTGTCTGGTAGGAGGTCCGTAGAGATACATGAGCTTGAATGTTTTATGCCCATCAGTTAACCAAAAGACATTAAGGTGTGGTGAGGTAGTCTGAGGTGGTTCTAAACAAACTCCTTGCTTCCAAAAAACTGCCAATCCACCTTTTCTACCGATTGGAGATACTATAAAACTATTAGCATAGCCGAGACGAGAATCAAGATCTTGTACAAAATAATTCTATGTCATAGTTTCAGTAAGGAACATTAAATCCGGGTTATATAAGGACTTAATACCAAAAAGATTGTCAACTGTCAGGGTGTTCATAAGTCCCTGACAGTTCCAGTGACATAGTCTCATTTGGGTGAGGGTGGTTTCGGGGTATCCACCCTCCCCTTAATATGAAGTGAAGCATTGATATTTGGACGAATATGTTTACTTGATGAAGCAGTGTCTTCATGCACCTGAGAGTCGGCTTTACGCTTCTTTCTATTCTCAACTGTTAGCTTGCCATCAGTTTGTAGTGCCTGAAGTGCAGGAACAATAGGAATATCGGCTAAAGATGGAAGCTCTAAAGGAATATACTAGGGAGCCTCAACCTCTGAAGGCTTAGGACAGAGAGTTTCTTCATGTTTAAGGGAACCACACTTAAAACAGAACTTGCGTAGTTTGTCAAATTGAAAACGGATTAAAGTCGGAGCTCCTATCTTCTCAAATTGAATATGTAAAGCGAAGATAAGCTTCTTATCGATGTCCATTACAACCTTAGCCCAAGCTTCAGCTGGCTTGTCATTAAAAGGCTCCTGTAAATTCACCTCCTCAACAAAACCTAGATTTCCCCCAATTTCGTGAATCATATCTTCATCACGATAGTCATCGGGTATATTAAGCAGTTTAACCCAGAAAGTGATCTTGCGAAGATAATCGGAGGAGTGACGTCTGGTCCAACGATCGATCAATAACATCCATTCTTTAAAAGACCAAGGACCATCTTCAAGAACATGCAGGAGATGGTGCTCTGTCTTAAAGAAAAATTGAACAGTATCCGAATCAATAATCTACTCATAACACGACCTTCCAGATTCCAGGCACGTGGTAGAGTTTGTTTGAGAGCATGGACATTCTGGTGTGCCGGATTAACTCGTTTGACCAAAAGACTGAGCCGATTATGAGTATCACGACGCTGTTGAGCAGCGATTGTAGGCTGAAAGGGCAATCGGTTGGAGCCCAAATCCAGATTCTGAAGAGTCTTCCAAAGTTTATTTGCCATTAGATTGAAGATGTGAAGATAAGAGAGCAATCTAGAAATATGAGAACAAAATAACAGAGCTGAAAGAAACCAAAAGAGCAAATACCGCAAAAGACGGAGTGGGAGATCGCATGCAGCGAAGAAAGGACCCTAGAGACAGGGAAAAAGAGAAAAGAGATGATCGGAAGAAGATCGTAAGTTAATCGGAAATCACCATGAGAGAGAGTTATTAAATATTTTCTTTTTAACTAAAAACATCATTTCACATTTTTCCATCAAAAACTACATACAACTTTCTTTGCAAAGAAATAAAATAAATAAATAAACATTATTATGTATTTTTCAGCAAAAGTATCATTCCATGTTTTCTCTACTAAACAATATGATTTTACATTTTCAAGTTAAAAGTATTATTCTGTATTTTTTGTCAATAGACCGTCATTCCATAATTTTCATCAAAAAGATGAATATTTTAACACTAGAAACATTTTATTAAATGGATAAAAGAGAGTCGTGGTACAAAGCTGCTGATATAAAATTTGGAATAAAAGTAAATCACTTAAATGTAAATATGTTGGTCTCGGGTTTTCGGGTTTTGGATCGGGTCGTTTTTTGAGCTGGGTTGGACACAAAATGAGCTAACGTTAAATCAGTTGGGCCACAACTAAGGCGAGGCCCAGTTCGCCTTTTAGCTTCAAAACAGTGTCGAATGGAGTCATCGTGGTTGTTATAAGTCTGTTGCAACAAACTAAAACAGAGTACAACAAGCAACAAGAAGAGAGAGTTCAGAACAAGAGAGAGTTCTAAGAGAGACTAAAGAGATTCTCGGGAAAGTCTTGGAATCTTGGAAGCATCTTGATTCGATCAAGAGCATGAAGAAGATTCGCCAATCTTCTTCTTCATTGTCTTCCTCTTTTTCTTGGCGGTGCGCTTGGTGTGCTAAATCTGTGAGCCTGAGCTGGTGGTTGCTGGTCCAGAAGTTGAGAGAATCAGGTCGTCTACCTTGTTCTTCATCCATCTGCAAACAGAAGCAAAACCAGAGGTTAAAGATTGGTTAGATTGTATAACAAGAAACTTATTCAATCTAATAAACCATGGAAGTTATTCTTCTCCCAGATGTAGGATCTTTGATCCGAACTAGGTTATCAAAGTTCTAATGTGTTCTTTAAGTTCTTTAGTTTCAGTTCCAAGCAATTAAACACTCAAACAAATTAGACAACACAACAAAGGTTCAATCTGAATTGAGCTTAAAGGTTTAGGAGTGTTCTTGAGGGATCTTGGGATCAATCAGAGATTAATCTGTTACAAGTGGTATCAGAGCCCAGGCTTTCACGGAGGTGGATCTTGTTCCCAAAGATACAAGACCAAGGCTGTGAGTCTAGGCACAAAAAGAAAGGATCAAGATTTTGGATCAGTTCTTGGAAGGGCTCAAGGAACTTTAGGTAAGTCAGTCTATCAGTTAGTCTAAGTCTAATTAGTTGTCTTTCCCTGTGACATTTCAGGTTAGAAATCACTCCACCTAACTGGTAACCATGGAGGCCACACAAGGAAGGTTTGAAATGGAGAAGCTTGATGGAAAGGGTGATTTTGGGATGTGGAAATACAAAATGATGATGCAATTAGAGATACATGGTCTGGCCTTTACACTAAAAGAGCCAGCAATTGCAGAAGAAACTAAAGACACCGAGAAAGATCCTGTAGCTAAGCCAGAAAAAAAAGAAATCAGATCCGCTGAAACTAGATAAAGACATTAAAGCCAAGAATTTGATATGTTCATGCCTCTCCAACATGGTATTAAGGAAGGTTGTGAAGGAGACATAAGCTCTTGGGGTCTGGAAATCTTTGGAAAAGTATTATCAAGACAAGACCCTCCCTAACAGAATCTATCTCAAGCAAAGATTTTCAAGCTACAAGATGGATGAGACTAAGAATATTGAAGAGAATGTAGATTCTTTTCTAATGCTCATAGATGACATTGCAAGTGTAAACATTATGGTTTCTGATGAAGATCAAGCCATTCAATTACTAACAAGTCTACCTAAAGCTTTTGCTCCCCTAGTTCATACTCTAAAGTATGGTAATGGAAAAGAAACTCTGACTGTGTCTGAAGTTACAACTTCAGCCTATGCCAAAGAGATTGAACTAAAGAAAGCTGGGTATAAGCCAAAGGTAGTAGCAGAAGGTTTATATGTTAGTAAAGGGAAGACAACAAAGAAGAATGCTGGAAAAGGGAAATCAAAGGAGAAAGAAACTAAAGCTTCATCCAAACAAAAATAAAACCCAAGTCCAAGGAGTGTTGGGCTTGTGGCAAAGAAGGTCACTTCAAAAGAGACTATCCAGAAAGAAAGGAACGTGGGGAATCAGCTAACATTGCCAAGGAACTTTCTATGATCTTAACTGCAAGTGTGCAGGCCACATGAGATGAATGGGTGTTAGATTCTGAGTGTACTTTCCATATTACTCCAGACAAAACTATGCTATTTGACCTAAAGGAGTTTGAAGGTGGTAAAGTTCTCATGGGAAACAACACAATTAGCGAGGTAAAAGGAATTGGAAAGCTCAAAATCAATACTCCAGAAAATACAGAAGTTATTCTAACTAATGTAAGGTACATGCCCACCATGGGCAGAAACCTCATCTCTTATGAAGAATTAGAAAAGGCTGGTTGCTCATATACATGAAAAGATTTTATTATTACTTTCTACAGAGAAGGTAAAAAGGTACTATCAAGAAAATATGACAATGGCCTTTACTACCTCCAAGGCACATCATTTAAAGGATCAGCTAATGTTTCTGGGAAAGAAATAGAAACAACAAGGAAATGGCATTCCAAGCTGGGCCATATGAGCCTAAAATACATGAACAGACTAGTGAAAGATGGATATTTGGACTCCAAGGAGATTAAATCACTAGATTTCTGTAAAGAATGTATTTTGGGAAAGGCACATAAACAAAGTTTTCCTAAAGCTACACATACATCTAAGGAGGTTTTTGAATACATTCATTCATATATGTGGGGATCTCCAAGCATAGAAGACAGCATGTCAGGATGCAAATACTTCATTACCTTTATTGATGATTTCTCAAGGAAATTGTGGATTTACTTCCTACGAAGTAATGATGAAGCATTCCTAAACTTTAAAGAGTGGAAAGTCATGGTAGAAACTCAAACTGGAAAGAAGGTTAAGTGTTTAAGGACAGATAATGGTTTGGAGTTTCGCAACAACCAATTTGATCATTTATGCAAAGAATATGGGATTAAAACACAAAAAATGTGCCTATACACCCCAACAGAAGGGGGTATCAGAAAGGATGAACAAGAAAATTATGAACAAGGTTAGATGTATGTTGGCAGAAACAGGATTTGGGAAACAATTTTGGGCAGAGGCTGCCTCTACAACAGTAGATGTGATAAATAGGTCACCCTCTTCAACCATTAGTTTCAAAGTCCCAGAAGAGTTATGGACAGGAAACAAACCTAGTTTATCACACCTAAGAATATTTGGGTGTGTGGTTTATGTCCATGTAATTCAAGACAAGATTAGTTCCAGGGCTGTGAAATTATACTTCATGGGATATCCACAGGGAACTAAAGGATACACGGTTTGGATTCCAAAACAACATAAGTGTATCATAAGCAGAATTGTTACATTTCACGAAGAAGAAGTCTTGAAAGACAGTGTTTCTCCAGCTAAGTCAAGAAAGAAGGTGAAGTCCAAGAACACGGAAGAGATATTCATTCAAAATTCAGGTGGAGCTGATATAGGTTCAGGTGGAGCATCCTCATGAAGTGAAAGTTCAGAGGAAGAAGCAGATTCACCAGAGCAAGCAACAGAATTGGAAAGTCCACAACCATAATCTTTGGATGAATACCTCCTAGCCAGGGACAGAACCAGAAGAACAACTACGCCACCATCATGGATGGAAAGTGGTCACTTTATTGCTTATGCTTTGGCATGCACAAAGACTTTGGAAATTGATGAGCCTAAGACAGTTCATGAAGCTAAGAGAAGCAATCACTGGAAGGAATGGAATCAAGCCATGAAAGAAGAACTGGATTCTTTAGATAAGAACCATACTTGGGATTTGGTCCCAAAACTAGATAAGAAAAAGCTAGTGGGGTGTAAATGGATCTTCAAATACAAAGAAGGAATTCCAGGAGTTGAAGCACCAAGATTTAAAGCTAGATTGGTGGCAAAGAGGTTTACACAAGTTGAAGGAATTGATTATAATGAGATATTATCTCCAGTTGTTAAACATGTTTCAATTAGAATTATGTTATCTATGGTTGCTAATTTTGATTTGGAGTTGGAACAGCTAGATGTCAAGACAGATTTCCTTCATGGGACACTTGATGAAGAAATATTCATGTGTCAACCAGAGGAGTTCGTCAGAAAAGGAAAGGAATCAGAAGTGTGTCTATTAAAGAAATCCCTATATGGATTAAAGCAATCACCAAGGAAATGGAATCATAGATTTGATGAATTTATGAAGTCAAAAGATTTTATAAGATGTTCAAGGGACCCGTGTGTGTACTTCAAAAGGAAGGGAGGTAAAAGATAGGATTTACTTGTTAATTTATGTTGATGATATGTTAGTTTGTTATTAGGATAAAGCAGGCATTCAATAGCTGAAAGAAGGACTAATGGAAGTGTTTGAGATGAAGGATGTAGGTCCTGCTACTCGTATACTAGGACTAGATATCATCAGAGACATAAATAAAGGAGTCCTAAAACTATCTAAGGAGAAGTACCTAAAACAGGTTCTAAGATCATTTAATATGCAAGAAGCTAGAGCAGTTATTACACCTGCTAATTCTCAGTTTAAGCTTAGAAGTTTAACAGAGGATGAGTTAGCAGTGGAAGCAGACTATATGGATAATGTACCCTATGATAGTGCTGTTGGCAGCTTAATGTATGCCATGATTGGATCCAGACCAGACCTAGGCTATGCAATCTGTTTGATCAACAGATACATGGCTAAACCAGGAAGAAAACATTGGGAAGCAGTGAAGTGGGTATTAAGATATTTAGCAGGAGTTTCTAACTTGTGTTTCACATTTTCTAAGCAGTTAGATTTTGATATTGTTGGTTATTGTCATTCAGACTATGCAACTGAACTTGACGAAAGAAGGTCAGTCTCTGGCTATGTGTTTCAGGTAGGAGGAAACACTGTTAGCTTGAGATTAACACTACAAAATGTTGTTGCATTATCCACTACAGAAGCAGAATACATGGCACTAACTGAAGCATCTAAGGTAGGTATCTGGTTAAAAGGAATGTGTATGGAGTTATGTTTTAATCCTGATTCATTCAAAAGTTTTAAGATTTATTGTGACTCACAAAGTGCAATTTTTCTTGCAAAGAATTCAGTTTTTCATGACAGGACTAAACACATTGACTCCAATTTTCATTTTATTAGAGATCTAGTTGATGAGGGTATTGTGGATCTTAGAAAGATTCATACTAGCCTAAATCTTTCTGACTGCCTACTAAAAGCATACCTGGTAAAAGCTTCGAGCAATGCCTTGTAACGCTCAAAGTCCTCCCCTGAGCCAATGGTGCACACCATTGAGATGCTCCTACCAGTTGGAAGCATCTCGCAAAATGGTCAAGGAAGTAAACTAGATCAGTTTCTTCTAAGTTACTTATAAAATGGTGATATTTTATATATATAGTTTACTGATATTCGGTTACTTAAGCTAAAATTAGGTGTGATTTTTCATCCTAACCAATTTTTTGTTTAAATTTTATGTTTTGTAAGATTTATTCAAGGAAATTCTGTTCATTATCCTTTCAAATCTTAAGAAGCAGAACATGAAGATCTTCAAAGACATAAGGGAAGCCGAATGGTCAGGGGTTTATCTTACACAGGGAAAATCAAAAGTCCATTCCTCCATGCTTTTCTGCATTCTTCGAGTCTATGCAAGATTGAAAATCAATCAGAAGACGTCATAGCACAAGTTTTCAAAAATCACTCAAAATGAACTTTAAGTTTCGGGAAAAGATTACCTTTTCGAGTTCTTGGCATGATGGTTGTTGAAGAGTCGTCTTCAGAGAGAGATAGAGAAGGATAGAAGGAGAATTTAAGAATGGAACTGGTTTGGGACCTCAAGTGTCTAATGAAGATTTTTTGGGAGTGTGAGGAGTATTACAACCCGCGAAAAAGGTGGAGACTGTAATATGTTGGTCTCGAGTTTTCGGTTTTGGACCGGGTCGTTTTTCGAGCTAGGCTGGACACAAACTGAGCTAACGTTAAATCAAATGGGCCACAACTAAGGCGAGGCCCAGTTCTCCTTTTAGCTTCAGAACGGTGTCGAATGGAGTCATCGTGGTTATTATAAGTCTGTTGCAACAGACTAAAAACAGAGTTCAACAAGAAGAGAGAGTTCAGAGCAAGAGAGAGTTCTAAGAGAGACTAAAGAGATTCTTGGGAAAGTCTTGGAGTTTTGGAAGCATCTTGATTCGATCAAGAGCAGGAAGAAGATTCACCAATCTTCTTCTTCATCATCTTCCTCTGTTTCTTGGTGGTGCGCTTGGTGTGCTGAATCCGTGAGCCTAAGTTGGTGGTTGCTAATCCAGAAGTTGAGAGAATCAGGTCTTCTACCTTGTTCTTCATGCATCTGCAAACGGAATCAAAACCAGAGGTTAAGGATTGGTTAGATCGTATAACAAGAAACTTATTAAATCTAATAAACCACGGAAGTTAGTCTTCTCCCCGATGTAGGATCTTTGATCCGAACTGGGTTACCAAAGTTCTAATGTGTTCTTTAAGTTCTTTAGTTTTAGTTCCAAGCAATTAAACACTCAAACAAATTAGACAACACAACAAAGGTTCAGTCCGATTGAGCTTAAAGGTTTAGGTGTGTTCTTGAGGGATCTTGGGATCAATCAGAGATTAATTTGTTACATGTAAAATCAACGGAAGAAATTGCCTTTGATAAAATAGTAGCAACTTGATTCCCAGAACGAATAGTCCAGATGAAGTTACTTATCGTGAACCGAGTCATATAATGAAGCAAATCAGGCTTCCAATTAATCAAATGAAGAGGAGTTTGAGTAGATTTAGTCAATAAGTCGATAGTTTGTTTTGAATCACCCTCAAAAGAAATATGTTGGAAACCACAACTCCAAGCATATTGCATCGCAGCTAATAAGCATTGAAGCTCCGCCTCCAATGGTGATGAAACACAATTCAATACAGCCTGACCGGTACCATGAACGGCAAAAGCAGAGTCTCGAAAGTTGAACGAGAATGTTGTCCTCTGTAGCTACCATCAAAGTTACATTTAATCAGATCTGTAGTTGGTGGTTGCCATATAGACAATGGTCGGGAAGAGACATGGATACCCTCTCATGGATTGTAGAGGAAGCTTGGCTCACATACCATTCTTCCTTTGCCGATATAGAGAGTCTTACATCTTTTCGCCATGTATTGAAAGAATGTTGGTAGATAATGAGGTTTCGACTCTTCCATAATATCCAAACACCTAAATTGCTTTAATTTATAGTTGATACTATGGTACTTCCACGGTCAATTATATGAATAATATTCCTAGTAACATTAACCAAGCCATTCAATAAGAGATCCACTTGGAGACCCGAAGACTGCCACACCGATATCGCATGTGGACAAGTAAAGAAATGATGCTATTGAGTTTCATCTGATAGACCACAGTGAGGACATAAATTAGGAACTTGAATATGACTCCGAGCTAAACTAGACCTTGTAGGTAGGGAGTTTGTTAGTATACGCTAACGAAAAAAATTCAGTTTTGCTGGCAAGACTTGTTTCCATACCAGACTTTTAGCTTGGATATCACCCGGAGGAGGCTCGAAGAAACCTGGTGAATAATCTGAGTAAGAGGCAAGCCAATATCATGATTTAACTAAGTAGTCTCCATCATTTGTATAGTGTCAACCAAACAAATAAGGGCACAAGAATGGAGGAAGCTTTAAAGCTAGTATAAGAGAGATGTCAATGGGATGATGTCATTGGGATGAACCAATTGTTGTACCATGTTTAAATCCCAGGTACTCGTGACCTGATTTATAAGTTCTGAGACAAGAAAAATATCATCAGAGATATGGCCTCGTGGAAAATGAGGTCGTGGAGAGCTTGTAGGTAACCATGGATCTTTTGCAAAGATGAATCTTAGATCCATCACCAACAACGTAACGCAACCCCTTATTTAACAACCGAAGACCCTATAATAAAGATCTTCAACCGTATGAACGTTAAGAACCTTTATTAGCTTTGGTGAAAGGCAATGATGGATAATGGCGGCCTTTTAAAGTCCTCGCAAGGAGACAAGATGGATCTTGAAGAATCCACCAACATGTCTTGGCTAAGAGAGCATCATTAAGCAGTGAAAAATCACGGAAGCCTAGACCTTCTTCCTTCTTCGGAATATTTAGATGATTCCATGAAAACCATTGCATACCTCTATGAGCTTGTGAGATTTTCCACCAATAGGCAGAGCATAAACTGTCAAGCTCATCACTAATGGTTCGAGGCAACTTGAAACAATTCATTGTATAAACCGGCAATGCTAAAGCATCAGTTTTCATTAAGATTTCCTTTACACCTTGAGAAAGATACTTGGTATTCCAACTGGTCAGTCTAGCTTTAACTTTACTATGTAGATATTTGAAAAGCACTACTATGTCTCTACCAAACCGTTCAGGCATCCGAAGATAAACACCAAGTCCTCCTATATTATGAATACCCAGCAATCAACGAATAGATCATTGATTTTCCTGAGTAACCCGCTTTCCAAATGTGAATGGTGACTTACTTAAATTAATTTTTTTGTCCTGAGGCTTGTTCATAATGGAAGAGTATGTCCATTAGAATAGTGGCTAAGTGACGATTTGCATGACTAAAAAGAGAGAATTATCTGTGAAGAGAAGATGAGTGGTAGAAGGTGATCTTGGTCCAAGTTTAAGACCCTTGATAGACTTAGTTGAGGCACATCAATGAAGAAGATGTGTGAGGACCTCTGCACAAAGAACAAATAAATAGGAGGATAAATCATCTCCTTGTCATAAGCCACGTTTAGGAGTAATATGCCCATATGGATATCCATTGATAATGACTGAATAATTGATTTTCTGGATAAATAACATAATCCATTGAACCCGGGTTGGATGAAACCAATTCGGAATAAAAATTCTTGTATAAAATCTCACTCAAGTCTATCGTACGCTTTTGAAACATCCGTCATTACAACCATAAAAGTACTCGAAGCTCTGCGAGATAGTTTAAGAGAATGAAGCGCCTCATGAGCAATAAGAACATTATTTGTAATCACCCTTGTGGGAACCGAAATTCACACCGTCCTATTTCCATTAGTTACAAAAAATCAGAGAGAACTCTAACTTTCCAGAGATCCCGAATTTCTGTGAGTCAAACTATTTAAGATCAAAACACGATGAATAATAGCAGAAGTGCAAAAATAGAAAATACGAGAGAGAGAGAAATGCTTTCTTATTCCGAATCGTATGAGCGTTTCACAACAGATGGTAAGACTACGCTATGTGAGCTATCCGCAAATTCAGCAGTACAAAAACCTAAGACTAGTTATCCTAGTTGACTTGGAGCTCGTTAATAAATTCGGAAAAATAACCCTAAAACACTAATTCTTTTGGTGCGGAGGATTGGATATGTCCCCCGTCTCTTTCTCCTCATCTTTCTTATATAGACTCCAAGTTTGGTACGCATTCCTTTTTCGGCTATGATCCTTCTACGAAAATCTTCCTTTTCTTCTCCAGATATATTCCTTTTCCACATTCCTTCCATTTCTTCATGACTTGCGGAACAAGCAGCGATCGTCATCGTACTTGGGCTAAATTCTCACTTAGAGTCACAAGCGGGCCATTTATCGCGTTTTAGGCCTCATCGAGCCACTATGAGATTTAGGCGATTTTACGATTCTTATTGGACAATAGGTCTTTCGTACGACGATGCAATATGGGATTTATGATAAGTTAGATGTTACCGCTTTATAAGATTAACACTTATACGAAGGATTTTACGATACTCCTGCGGACCATAACGAATAATTGTATCACCATGATGTTTTCCGTTTACATGATTACGTTGCCATTTCTACAGAGAGAATAAGTTTTACGATTTTAGTCGCAAAATCTTAACGGAACCTCGGGATGATACAAAACAAGTAACAAGAGGTTTGAGAGGAAATCAACTCCCTGACTGGCGAGCTGAATTTGCGAGATTCAGCTCGCCAACTGGCGAGCTGAATGTGTAAAATTCAGCACGCCAACTAGCGAGCTGAATTTGCAAGATTCAACTCGCCGGTTGGAAAGCTGATTGTGCGTTCAGCGTGTATGTTGCAGAATCCGACATAAGGGTTAGAAGTTTAGCATTGTTCAAAGATGTTCCTAGGGATGGATGAGGCTGAAACTTTGACACAAGATAGGCATGTGAGTTAGCTTTCATACAAAAGCAGTTTTGAGTCAATCTATTACCGCAATCAAGTGTTGCGACAATTTTACCGAACACTGGTCATTCAGCTCCCCGACAGGCGAGCTGAATTTGTTTGTGATACCCAGCTTGCCAATTGGCGAGCTTCTCACTCAAAAATTTACACAAGATAGCCACTTGAGTTAGATTCCATATGGAAGCGATTTCAAGTCAATTTGCTGATGCAATCAAGAGTTAGGATAATTTTACCGAAGATTGGTCATTTAGCTCGCCAACTGGCGAGCTGAACTTGTTTGTGAGGTCCAGCTCGCTAATTTACTAGCTGAACGTATGCGTCGAGCATATCTATTTAACATGAGCATATACAATTACTGTAAACATGTTGTACGTGTATTGTAAATGTGCTGAACATACTTTCGTAAACGTGTGTTGTGCATACGTAAACATGTTGTCCGCAAATGATAAGATTCGGAGCCAAAGTGTTTGTTTGGGGATTATGATTACTCCTGATTTTTCTGAAACATATTTGTTAAGATATTTCATATTTCATAGACATTGATATCGAGTATGCTAGTTTCGACCCCGATACTGGATGTAAGCGAATTATCTTGCCTCGTTTAAACCTTAGTGATAGGAAAACCCGGTGGGAAAAAACATTCTCGACTAAGGACAAAAGAGTACAGAGATGATCGCTTAGCGGTTCTACGATTGTTATCCGATTCTTCCAAAATATATTTATTATGGTCTTTCGGAAGTATCGTAGCTTGTTATTTGATAGGGCTGATTCTACTAGTACGATTTAATGTTCGGATCGTGTGGTTACTACAACAATGGTTTTTAGACATCGCTTTCGTCGTGACCAATTTGGACACAACAGTTAGCCCCCCAGCTAGTAAGAATCATTAAAGTGTTCTTGCGAGGTATTGGTTAAGTAAGTTAGGCGAAATCGATGGAAAAAAATCTGAAGCTTAATCGCGGGTGACTAAACTTTGTTGTGGGCTACTAAACATTTTCGTGGGCGGCCAGACTTTGTCGTGGGCAACCATACTTCATCGTGAGCAACCACAATTCATCGTGGGTAACCAGACTTCTTCGTGGGCGACTAGACTTCGTCTTGGGTTACCAGACTTCATCATGGACGATCAGAATTTGTTGTGGGCGACCAAAATTTGTCGTGGGCGACCAGACTTCATCGTGGACGACCAGACTTTGTCATGGGCGACCAGACTTTGTCATGGGCGACTAGACTTTGTCGTGTCCAATTAGACTGAACTAAACGATCAGCATAAGCAAGTGTATTGGTTCTTCGAGGAGTATCATAACTATCGTGGTTACGTGGATGCCTTGTGGCGTGTCGAACATCCCGAAGATTCCAAGTTGTATGAACAGATGTGAAAACGTAGTCTTCGTTCTCTCTAATCAAAGAGGGTACTTGGGAGCATTAGGCTCTAATCTTCATTTCCTCTGTTTTGGAAGAAGTCACGACCGCTACTTGTGGTGATTAAGACGCGGCATTCGTGTTCTGGCTTCTTCAAGTGTGACTCATGAGGAGCGCAAGTTTATGTATAAAGGGATTATGTTCCATGTTTAGGTTATGATTTTGGCCAAGTGTGGCCGTTTTTAACTTTTTGGAATTGGCCAGAGACGGCTCTAAATCCCAGTTGCCTTGCGGATTTTGTAAAATGGATTGTGTTGTGTGAGTATATGTTTTAGTTGTTGAGACAAAAATACGAGTAGTCAATTTGTATTACGTTCTCTGATTTGTTGCTATGATTAGCTTACCCGTTTCGCGTGCGAGCTTTTCAGAAAATATAATTTTCGAGTTACGTGGGTTTTCGTGTGTGAGCGACAAGACATGTTAAAGGATCTCATATCAACTTTTGATATTATTTCTAGAGATCTTAGAGACCAGTGTGTTGTATTTAGGGTAAGACCTAGGTTTACTCTCGATTTTAAGGGGTGTGGTGACTATTCCGGCTTACGTATCATGTTATGATTTCAACCTGATTCCGTTTTGATATTGGATTATGTGATCGATTCGCATCGATAAGGAATCGAGCATCTCTCTGAAGACAATTTCTAAGCCGTTTGGAAGTACTGGCCAAATTTTTTGTTTTTATAGCAATGTTTACCCTTGTGTCGGGTGTGTGAGAACCGGTCTTACAAAAGGTTGGGTGACTAATTTTTCCGTCGGGGGCCGATCGATGGGTTTGGTATAAAAGCTAATGTTTGCTCGTTTTGGTTCTAGAGTTTGTGCAGACTGTATTTGTACGAGATCAGAAGTTTGTTGTGATCAGAAACAAACACGATGGTAGATTCTACCGTATTGAGTTTTCACATAGGATGTGCATTTGAGAAGATGATAGTGCGTATGACTGTTTGGTCTTCCAAGATGGTGTTTTCATCGAGGAAGGCATTTTTATTGAAAATTGGTTATTTAGGCATTTGCGACGTCTCGCGATGCTAAAGATTAACTTTTCTTTGATATGATGTATTTCTTGCTCGAAATGTTTGTGGGTTTGAAGATGTTTTAGCGGTGCTGTAAGGGTTATGTTTTAACCTTTCGATGGAAAAATGTCTTAGTTTGTTTGCAGATGTTCGCAACCAAAACTGTTGTTTTTATTTAGATGTTGAATTGTTTGATTTGTGTTTTATTTTCGAGAGTCGTTTTGTAAGCGTTGTCAAATTGTGAAATATTGTCGAGCTTAATTTTACGAAAGTTTTCTCGAAATATGTTGTTGAGTTTAATTTCAAGAAGTTGTTTCGTAAAATGTTGTCGAGTTTAATCTTAGGAAAGTTATTTCGTAAAATGTTGTCGAGCTTAATTTTATGAAAGTTTTTCCGCAAAATGTTTTCGAGTTTAATTTTACGAAAGTTGTTTCGTAAAATGTTGTCGAGTTTAATTTCAAAGTTATTTCATAAAATGTCGTCGTGGTATTTACTTGGGCGTTTTTAAGCGAACGTGGATTGTTGTATTTAGCCGCGATGTGTTGAATATGTTTAAATGTTAAATCTTCTAAGTAAGAATGTGTTTTTCTGATTGCGGAAAAGTTTTGAAAATATTAAGTACATGACTGCGATCTTTTAAAATATGGGAGTATACGTATATGTACTCACTCCCCCCTTTTTTAGAGAGAATGACAGTTGTACCTTTCTTTTAAAAAGTTTCCTACGTACCGTTTCAGGGATCAAGCCGTGTCGTAGTTCAATTGGTTGTCGTGAGCTTGATCACTCGTTTGGCGATGTTGCATCGTCCCTTTTAGTTGTCGTGGCTACAGTTGGGTCGACGACTTTTTCGGGCGTTATTTGCGCCGTTTGGTATGGGATGTTGGGCTCAAAGGCTTGGCCGCCTTTCTTATGTTGAGCCATTTCTGGAGTTGATGAATCTGGTTTGTTTTTTTCTGAAGAGCTATCAGGTTTTTTCAAAAAAAATTCAGTCGACGCCTGAGTTGTCTTCGTCCGGTTGGGTCTGATCGCTGGCATCGTTATGACCCATCTTAGATTATGCTCGGCTAAGAAGCAGGGTCTTGCTTGTTTTTTACATTCCCATATTGCGGATGTTCCATGGGGCGTCGGGAATTTGATGCCTAAGTGGTAAGTTGACAGAACTATCTTCATGGCATTTATCCAAGGTGTTATGACTATCGCGTTGTAAATGGCGGGATGGTCGACTACCGCGAAATCAACGATTTTGGTGACTTCTTTTGCCATGACGAGAAGTTGAATGGATCTGAGTGTCATGGTCTTCGTGCCGGAGAATCCAGTGAGTGGTTTCGGCGTGGGTGTGATTTCGGACAGGTTGATGCCCATCTTGTTTAGTGTATCATGGAAGATCATGTTTACGGTGCTTCCTGTGTCAACAAGGACACGTGCGATCACAAGATATCTTACAACGAGATCAATTACAAGAGGATCGCTAAGAGGGATGTCGATTCCGACAGTTTTGCTTTCTTTGAAGGTACTTGCATTTTTTGGCAAATCGGAAGACGTGAAGAGAAGATGATCGGGCCAATTGGCGCTCGATTATGACTTGCGCTGGTATGCCTTTATTGTGGAGACACTATCTTGACAGTATTACGACCCTCCGATTATCATGTTTACTCGGCGGCAATTGACTTCGTCAGTTTTTTCCTCAGGCTCCCTTCCGCGCTTTGCTTCTGTTCGGGGACCTTAGGGTGCATTGTTTCTCGGTGGTGTCTATTCTGTTCTAGGCGGCCAATTTGTCTCTATGAGGAGATCATTTACGCTAGAAATTTCCGATATTTCTCCAGCGAGTAGCTTTGCCATTAGCCTCGCCCTGAGAATTTTGCAATTCGCGATGGAATAACCCTTCGCCAGATGGAGTTCGCATAAGGCATTTTTTCGGTAGGCGGTGTTCCTAGTCCAGGTGTTTCGGGACGTTCGTCCTTGTTCGGACGATGGATTTATAGCGTAGTTAGGCGCTCCCTGAAAGTTTTCTCCCTTGTGATAGACGTGCTTGTCTTACGAGAGTTTTTTTTAGCTTCTGCTCCGAGAGAGCGTCTTTTGTGGATGCCTTTGCCGGCTTATGCCTTTGCGACAGAACTTTCATTTCTTTTTCGATGTTGATAAAGTATGTGGCTTTGTTCAAAGCGTCTTGGATCGTACACGGTTTTCTGAGAGTTATCCACTTTCTGAATTCAGATTTATACCAGAGAGTTTTGCGGATCGCATCCACGACTACCTTGTTGCTAATGTTGCTAACTTTCGACATTATGATTTTGAATCGCCTCATGAAGTCCCGGAGAGATTCGTCTTCTTTTTGAGCGAGGCTCCAGAGATCGACGTCGGAAGTATCCCTATCCATGAACATGGAGTATTGTTTGAGGAATTTCTAGGAGAGTTGTCAGAAGCTTCCGATAGAGTTACGCTTTAGTCGAGAGAACCATTCGAGAGCCATCCTCTTGAGATGTTTGAAAAAAATGAGGCAGAAGTCTGCGTCTTTTTCGCCTTCCCTTAGTTTTGACCTTCCCATCGCGATCTGGAAAGTCTTCAGGTGACCTTTCAGATCGATGGTGCCATTATACATTGGAATTTTGACTTTTCCAGGGTCTAAAATATGGACATTAATTATACCCAGCCGTGAACAGAGTTTTCCGAGCCTCCTCGAGGAGTCGGTCGATTTCCAAGGTTGCTCTACTGGCGTGGTGAATCTATGAATACACTGCATGTATTTCGGCTGCGGTTTTGGCGATGTAATTGCGTAGATCGCGAATTTTGTCGAAATCATCGTCAGTGACCTTCGGAGTATGTCGGTGTATATTACGGATGTTCCGAGCATGTTACTCGGTTAGTTTCTCTTGCTCAACCTAGAAGACATTTTCTTCTTCTTTCGTCATGGGTTTGTCGAACTGACGATCTTTCCGAGCCGAGCGCCTGCTTCTTCTCCTTGGGTGCACATCCGTGTCTTTGTCCGAAGAGTCAGACTGTTTGCTAGATTCCAAATTAATTCGCTCGACGTCGTTCTCTTCCGTCTCCTCGTTCAAAGGTGGAAGGTTGCTTTTTAATGTCGCATCAGGAGTTGTTTCATCGGGATTATGTTTCTGCGGTTCCTTTTGTGCGTTCCGCGTCTTGTCGAGTGATATTACTCGGTTTTAATGCATAATAGTGGGCATTTATGTTTGTTATTTTGCATTATTCCGAGTGCTTTCTTTGCATATTTGGTAGATTTTCATGATTCTAGGTGTTCGGGTCATTTTGGAGCATAAAGGTGCATTTCAGAGCATTTCAGAGCAATCAGAAGATTTGACTAAGTGAAGAAAGAAGTGCACGATCGGGCAACTCTTGTGCCCGATCGGGCATTTTGTCCTGGAAGAATTCGCATCAACAGATCAATCGTGAAACAGAGAGAACGATCGGACAACTTTTCAAAGTGCCCGATCGGGAACTAAGGAGAATGATCGGGAAGAAGATTTCCAAATTTTGTATCCAAGTCCTCAACTTATCAAATTTCTTTAGTTTAGATTATTTTACTTTTTACATTATAAAATCCTTATGGTTTTAGGAATTATAACGAAGCTTAAATTCATTTTGGTGAGTTTTACTGAGGGAGAAGAGATTCAAACATTGTATTTGGAGAAGAATTTTTGAACCCTTTTTAATATCTATACTTATTATATTATGTGTTCTTCAAAGATATTGATTTTTGTTTGCTTGTCAATGTCTGAATAGTTCACTAGTTAGGTTTTAGGGTTTCCCGGAGAAATCAGGTTTTCTTGTTAGATTTATCATAAGGGGATAACTATTGATATGTTCTTAGTCTAGAATTGTTATTAATGCATGAAATAATTAGACTGACCATCTAGTTTATTGAAATTAGACTAATAAACACAAAGAGATTTGGTTTAGAAGTTGGACCTAGTCTAGATGAATAAGTGTTCTTGCTTGCGAGAGTATTGTCCTGAATGCTTATGAAAAATTGAATATGAACTGTAATGCATGATCAATTATTTAAAAACAACGAGAATTTGTTTCTGATAATTTGAGCATAAGGTTTAATATTCCGAGAGGAGATTATTCCATCATCGTCTTTCATGTTGAGAACTATTTTCAAAGAAAATCCCTACAATTATAATTTGACTTTTAAACCTGACTACCTGTGGATCCCCTGATGCATGATACTTTTTTCATAGTTTACAACCGCTTTTATTAAACTGTTTTGACTCGATCACAACCAATCTTTTATTTCTATCTTAGCTTATTCGAGATTTAACTAAAACGTGTACTTTCTGGTCTCTATGGGATTCAATTTTATACTTTACTACATTGATTTGTTCTCTGCAGTATTATTTTTAGGAATTAAATTTTAGACCTATCATCGAGTGGAGTTGCAAAATCGTGTTTTCTCACGTAGAGTTGTGTTGTTCCGCGTCGGAAGATTACTCTGGTTATCACAATTAGGGTATCAACCTATTTTACAAGAGATCTTGTTAGCTTGTCTTATTCTTCTGACTTCTTTCCGAGAGTCGAAAAGAATTTCTTAATTTCCTCGAACGCCTTAGTGTTTGCGTTACCGTTGACTGTGATGACGTTTGTTGGCGAAGTGTTGTTAAAGTTTACGTTTGGTGGGGTACCGTCACGAGTTTATTGGTTGCTATGAAGGTTAGCTCGTGCTACCATTGCTCTATCCTCGAAAGATACAATAACATTGCTTATTGAGTTAGACATACCTTTTTGTGGCTGATACGTGGTTTGACGTGAACGAAATCGCTTTTCCCCTCCATCTAGCACCAAACTATGGGAACCAAAATTCGCACCATTCGATTTCCGTTAATTATAGAAAATCAGAGAGAACTCTAACTTTCCAGAGATCCCGAATTTCTGTGAGTCAAACGATTTAAGATCAGAACACGATGAATAATAATAGAACTATGAAAATAAAAATACGAAAGAGAGAAAAGGGGTTTCTTATTCCGAATCATATGGAAGTTTCACAACAGATGGTAAGCCTCGGCTACGTGAGCTATCGGTAAGTTCCACAGTATGAAAACCAAAGACTAGTTATCCAAGTTGAGTCGCAGCTCGCTAATAAATTCGGAAAAATAACCCTAAAACTCTAAGTTTTTTGGTGCGGAGAATTGGATGTGTCCCCCATCTCTTCTTCCTCATCTCTCTTATATAAGATCCAAGGTTGGTCCGCATTCCTTTTCCGGCTCCGATCCTTCTGCAGAAATCTTCGTTTTATTCTCCGGATACATTCCTTTTCCGCATTCCTTCCATTTCTTCATGACTTGCAGAACAAGTTGTGACCATCATCATACTTGGGCTGAATTCTTACTTAGAGTTGCAAGTGGGCCGTTTATCGTGTTTTAGGCCTCATCGAGCCGTTATGCGGTTTATGAAATTTTACGATTCCTATCGGAAAATCGGTATTTCGTACAATGATGCGATATAGGCTTTGCGAAAAGTTAGTCGTTACCGCTTTATATGATTAAAACTTATACAATGGATTTTACGATACTCCTGCGAACCGTAAGTAATAATCGTATAACCCTGATGTTTTACGTTTACACGATTATCTCAACATTTATACGGAGAGAATAAGTTTTACGATTGTAGTAGCAAAATATTAACGCAACCTAGGAATGATACGAAACAAGAGATGAGAGGTTCGAGACGAAACCAACTCGCCGACTAGCAAGCTGAACTTGTGAGATTCAGCTCGCCAACAGGCGATTTGAATTTACGATATACTGAACTTGCGAGATTCAGCTTGCCGGTTGGCGAGCTGATTGTGCGTTCAGCGTGTATGTTGCAGATTTCGTGAGAAGGGTCAGAAGTTTAGCATTGTTCGAAGATGTTCCCGTGGATGGATGAGGCTGAAACTTTAACACAGGATAGGCACGTGAGTTAGCTTTCATACGAAAGCGGTTTTGAGTCAATCCATTTTCGCAATCAAGAGTTGCGACAATTTTACCTAAGACTGGTCATCCGGCTCGCCGACTGGCGAGCTGAATTTTTTTGTGATACCCAGCTCGCCACTTGGCGAGCTGATCACTCAAACTTTTACACAAGTTAGCCACTTGAGTTAGATTCCTTATGGAAGCGGTTTCAAGTCAATCTACTTGCCGCAATCTAGAGTTACGACAATTTTACCGAAGACTGGTCATTCAGCTCACCAACTGGCGTGCTGAACTTGTTTGTAAGGTCCAGCTCGCCAATTGGCGAGCTGAACGTATGCGTCGAACGTGTATTATAAACTTGTTAAACATACATTCGTAAACGTGTATTGTACATACATAAACATGTTGTCCGCATATAGTAAGATTCGGGGCCAAAGTATTTGTTCGAAGATCATGATTGCTCCTGGTTGTTCTGAAACATATCTGTCGAGATATTTCGTATTTCTCATACATTGATATCGAGTATGCTAGTTTCGATCCCAATACTGGACATAAGCGAATTATCTTGCCTCGTTAACACCTTAGTGATAGAAAAACCCGGTGGGAAAAAAACCTTCTCGATTAAGGACAAAAAAGTACAAAGATGATCGCTTAGCGGTTCTACGATTGTTATCTGATTCTTCCGAAATATATTCCTTATGACCTTTCGGAAGTATCACAGCTTGTTAATTTGATCGGGATGTTTTGACTAGTGCGGTTTGATGTTCGGATCGTGTGATTATTTCAATGATGATTTTTTTAAATCGGTTTCGTCGTTACCGATTTGGACACCAACAACCCTCCAAGGAATATAGGCCAACTGCTCTTAGAAATATTTGGTAGATGTTGTTTCAATCTATTGACCAAGACTTTTGATATAACTTTGTAACTCACTGTACAAAAGAGAGATTGGATGACAATCATACATCAACAAAAAGATTTGGAGTCTTTGGGATTAAACAAATATTGGTGTGGTTCAACCTAGTATCAAACAGCTTATTCACAAAAAGTCTTGGACAGTTTCGATTATTTCTTCTTTAATTGAATTCCAGTAACCTTTGAAAAAAAAGCTCCTGTAAAACTATTAGGTCCAGGTGCTTTATG
This sequence comes from Iberis pinnata, assembly GCA_900406425.1. Taxonomy (NCBI): domain Eukaryota; kingdom Viridiplantae; phylum Streptophyta; class Magnoliopsida; order Brassicales; family Brassicaceae; genus Iberis; species Iberis pinnata. The sequence goes on along the minus strand of OVBE01002370.1, from coordinate 924 downwards.
CGCTCCTCTCGTAAACTTTCTAGCTTTATAACTGAGCATTTTAAATCAGAGCAGTGGCGGATGCAAGGCATATGGAGTGGGGTCACTTGACCCCTATTAAAAGAAATTTAAATCATTTTTAATAAAAATTCATTAATTATAGTAATTTATTTGATTAAAATTATAAGTTGAACCCAATAAATATATGGTAAAATATTCAAATGACCTAATTAATTTATAGTAATTTTTTATTTATATTATATATTGTTTTTTATTTTTTATATTTTATTTTCTTATTATTATCCCAATAAAAATAATTATTTAGATCTGCCACTGAATCAGAGTTCACTGAATGAGTAATCTTTCTTTGCAATCCATTAAAAACGTGATAGAAGTTCTTGTGGTAAAGCAATTAACTACGAAACAATTTTGTAAAATAATTATGCGCAACGGTAGCTATATGGCTTGGAGGACGATGCTCATTACCAAAATGATCTCTTAAAAGTTGGATCTTATTCCGTGAAACTCTGCATTTGGCTATTGAGAAAAAATACATAGTGTTAAGTTTCCCATGTTTTAGCTATTGATTTGTATTCTTCACGTTCCAAAACATCTCTTCATCGCTATAAGCATTATTTAGAGTTGTACGAAGTGTAGCAAGCTGAGACGGTGACTGATCAGAACACTTAGCAACATTCAATTGACTTTTTAATGAAGCAATTCCGTCAATTGAATGGGAGAGGTTGATGTGAAGATGAAGCATGCTAGCCCTGTTTAATTGACTCATTGAAACCTGAAAGTGAGAAAACAGGAAGCTGATTGGAAACAGAGTACTGGAGCAAATCAGGAAGCTGATGTGAACAAAGGTATGAAAGCTGAAGATCAAGCCGAGCAGCTATACTAGGAGAACAACATGCGATTAAAGGGGAAGATCTGAAATGAGGA
>OVBE01002369.1:0-30952 GCA_900406425.1 Iberis pinnata | reverse complement strand
AGTTACATTAATATAACATAGTAAGAAAAAATTAAATTAAAATAAATATATATCTTATATTAGCAATATCATTAAAAAAAAATTGGTGCAGTTGAGTACATGCGATCACAAAGTTTTTATTTTAAATTTCATATAATTATGAAAGTTAATAAATAATAAAATATTGCATATATAAGTGTTAAATTTTCTTTCATAAAAAAGAATTATATGTAGAAGTTCATCGACTATGTTTGCGACAAACCTACGACCGCATTTTCAAAAAAAATTTCCGACTAATGCCTTTATCGGTCTTTTTCGACAATTTTCTGACTAACATGAGATTTACAACTACATTTTACCGACTAATCTCTTTGGTAGAAAAGTGGTGGGAAATCAATTTTTTCGTCTACTTTCCGACTAAATAGGTGGTCGGATTAATAATTACTTCTTTTAGTGAATAAAAAGAAGATAAAAACCTATATTTGTGTTCCAAAAATATATACAATTTTTTAAAAAATTACAATATTAAATTTAAATTTTAAACATCAAAACTAAAAATTAACCTTTTTACAACTAAAAAAATTTCGTACAACACATCATTTTTGTTACTACTCAAAAAAAATTGTACTGGTTTATTTTGCTTTCTGCACCAACCACACTTATACTGCACCACCCCGCTAATTTTTCTTCACCCGCACGGCTGGATTCACTGTTACCACTCGGGACTATAATGGTATTCAATCTTTGACTAAGCAAAAAGACCATTATACCATGGTGTTTATTATAAATTATAATGGATGAATGGACTCGCATTCATTGTTCCAAAAAAACATTCGAGGTAAACAATTTAAAAAGAATAATTATGTACGTATATTATCTGAATTAACAAAGTGGAATTGCAATGAATAACCTAAACATATCCTGTAATTATTTATTTAACTATTATAGCATAGGTGTTGTTTTTCCTTTTTTTAATAATATTTCTTTACCTATAGATTCTCTCTCACTCGCTCTTCTCACTTGCTCATTTTTTCCATCTCCCTTTCTATAATAGACAAACTATTCACTTAAGGTAGTCGACCTACTAATTTATATATTGTTAGATTTATGGTTTATATTTTGCGTTTAGAGTTTAGACTTTTGTGTTTAGAATCATATTTTGTGTTTAGAGTTTATTTTGGGTTTAGGGTTTATAATTTTGTGCTTAGGATTTATATTTTCGGTTAATGGATTATATTTTGGGTTTAGGGTTTATGCTTTGTGTGTTAGGGTTTATATTTTTTGTATAGTGTTTATATTTTGTTATATTTTGGGGTTTAAGGTTTATATCTTGGGGTTTAGTGTTTATACATTTGTGTTTGAAGTATATATTTAGTGTATAGGGTTTATATTTCGTGTATCGGTTTTATATTTTGTGTTTACGGATTACAATTTTTTAGGGTTTATTTTTTTCGTATAGGGTTTAGGTTTTTGGAGGTTTAGGGTTTATATTTTGGGTTTATGGTTTACATTTTTGTTTAAGGTTTATATATGTGTTTAGGGTTTATATTTGGAGTTTATATTTTACATTTGGGATTTGTATTTACTAGTCACTACTTTAAGAATATAAGTCCATTTTGAAAAATTTTAATCTTGTTAGATGTAGAAAAAATCATGTGTTTTTTAGGTAACTTTTTCATTTTATTATTTTAATTTACATGTATATATTTGCAAAATAGAGTGATGGGTAAAATTTCAAAATATAAAAAAAACAAATAAGGAAAAGGAATGAGAAAGAGAGAGAAAAGTTAAGAAGGAGATAATATGTGTATATGTGATGGAATACCTAATAATACACTCATATGGTTAGATTCTTAGTATCATAACTACATTTAATTATTCACCTAATTCACCCATTAACTAATAAATAAAGAAAAAAAGTTTTAACAAAAAAAAAAGATAACGATTACAAGAACAAATCTGTCTAGCCAGGAGGAGGAGTATCCCAAAAACTTTTATCAGAAATCATTTTCTTACACATTAATTTTGGAAATTTTCCTCTTAGTATATCACAGGAACAATATAAAGTTTCAAAAGCAAAGATAATGTTGAAGAAAAACATGAGTGATGACTGATGAGAAAATATTGAATGTAGTGGATATGTTCTTTCTGTGTCAACATTAGTATATTGAATTAAAGTGAACAATCTAACGAGAGATACAATCATTTTTATTAGGACAAAAAAACAACCTCATATAGGTTAACTAACTTCGTACAAGACACATGAGAAGGACGAGAACAAATTTCATATTGGGATGACATAATTTGGAATGGAATAGCCCATGACATCCCGATATTTCAGCATACAGTTGCAAGAAACAAACGCAAGAGGCGTCCACAACAAATTTGTTCCCTAATTATAATACAACTATGTTGACAATGATGATTATATAAATCCACAGATAATAAAAGAAATAAGCAAACAACCAAACAAGCCAAAATAGAGCCCCTTGAATATGAGGTAGTTGTGTGGTAATGATCTCTCACATTGTTGAATTTTTACTGAAACTTTGAAGAACACCACACATTTCTTATAAATAACAAAACTTTGTTATTTACTTCTCAAAATCTTTACGAGCTATTTTTTATACAGTTGTAATGTAAGTTATCCTACTGATACACTTACACGATTCTGATCTTTTTTCTTTATCCCCATGTTCATGAGGTTGTTGAACCCGTGGCTGCCTTGGATTGTTCGTGAACGATTGGCTCGTTCCAAGTGTTCAGATGATTGCTGCTTCTGTGAAGAGGTGGCTTTATTAAGCTTTAGGGTGAGTTTTTTGATTTGAGAAGTCATTTCCTTGAACTTCTTTGTGATGTAGTTGTCCCGAAACTTGCTCCATTTCTGAAGCTTCTCCAAGTTCTTATGAGCTGCTACTAAGCTCTTTCCTTGTCTAGTTGTGGGGTTTTCTTCGAAATAGTAGCAGCCGGGTTCATCAAGCTCTTGAGCAACTGGGGCGTTCGTTACTTCAACTTTTGTTTCCTCAGCTATCTCCCTTCTCTCTGCATGTTGGTAAGAGTACAGAGCTTCCTTGTTATGTTGGAAGTCTATGTTTTTCCCCTTCCTTATTGTTGTTAGCTTTTCGTTGGAGAGCAACATGAGTGCCATTCCAAAGACTGGATGAACGAAACTATACTTCTGTTCAGCAATTTTCCCATCAAAGATATGGGAATTCTTCAGATAGCCCAGGTCAATCATCCTTGCTGGTTGACCTCGTCATTCGAGAGGGATGTTGCAAGCTCGGGGTATGGGGGTAACAATTCCCCCAACTGTCAAAGTTCCTTGGATGTTTCTCCTGCAGTTCGAAACAACCTAGTCTTTGTAACCCCATCAGTTGGTTCAATAAAATCCGGGACAAGCTAGAGTTAGTCCTATCCCCTTGTAGTGGACGCCCGTCCGATGTGTAATGTATCATAGGCTTGAAGGCCATAGCAATCATTCCTATCTCCCCTTCAGTAACATTCTCGGTCATCTCTCTTGCAAATATGGTGTTCGCAAGTACCTTGTGAAAGTATCACAGAACCGGATTACTAATCCCCGAACACTTCGTTTTTCCATCACCGTAATCCTCTACCCCTATTGTCGTCCATAATGAAGACAACTCTTCCTTGGCATAATCAGGAAGGCTATCAACATTTCCATCGCTTGAGAACCCGTAGAGATGGTTTAGTTCCATCATAGAGAGCTCATATCCGTGTCTCCTCACTGAAAATGTGATGTACCCTTACATGTCATCATCATCAAAGTGAAGTTGGAGCGTTGCAAGGAAGTGGAAGGTTTCTTCCTTGTATCCGTCGTTGTAAGTGGTCATAAGCTTCTCTAAACCGGTGTTCTTAAAAAGGTGGGACATGTCCTATGCTATCCCAAGAGCGACCATTGTTGGCTTGTGAGGGAACCGAGTCCCCTTGAAGATCCTAGAGAGAAGGGCCTCTAGGTAGTAAGTCTCAGCACCTTCTTCAATCTCATTTCGGGAGGTTCCCCCTTGCATTCTTGAACCAGCAAACTACGCATTGTACTCTTTCACCTCTGTGCTCTCTTCGTCACCCACTTGATATGTGGGATCCTCGCTACTATCTTCGTCCTTAACATCAATCTGCTTTCCCCTACTAACGTTTGACCTTCTTCGGGGTCGTTCAAACTCTGCTCGTTCTCTCTCCCATTCTTGTTCCGCTTGAGCAAAGGTTATAGTGCGCTTGAATTTCCATGTCGTCCCGTGTTTGTTGTAAACGGTTAGCAATCTGTTGTCCTCGGGCACTTGGTGAAAATTCACTCGAGATTTCTTGTTCATGCCTTCTTTCTCCAGAGAGTTCTCTCTCCCTTCGTTTTCTTCTCATGATCCTTCTAACTGATGGTTGAGACATTTTCTAATACTAAAATGGCAACATACCAAAGAGAATGGATGAGTAGTGTTTTAAGTTCAACAAGTGTTAAGATCAAAGACGTTTTTGAAAGAAAACGGATTATACATGAACAATGCTTAAGAAATCAAGATAAATTCTCATTTTAAACCTTGCCTCAATATCTAGTTCAAAATATTTCAACAATCTTAAGTTGAGTAAACAAAAACGTTTTTGCAAGTTGAAGACTGAAACCAATTTTTGTAAGAACAATGTTGAAATCGATGAGATAGCTTAGAGAGTAAAAATAGAAAATGAGTAAGAGATGAAACCGATTTTGAAAGTGCTTAGTTCTTGTTGAAAAGCCTTTGGAAGAGTGATTGCTTCTTGTGAGAGTTGCCTTTGAGTAAATCGATTTTAGATTGCAAAGTGTTTGGAGCTTAGAAAATTTTTGAAGTTGTAAAGAGAAAGAGAAGGAATACACCCTTAATATAGAAGGTGGTTCGATTTTTGGGGAGGTGGTGGTGAGTGGAAGGTTGTGATGGAGGAGTAAAGGTGTTGTATGTGGAGGAGATGTAAAGAGGAGACAATGGTGTGATGGGGGTGCGGGTGTGTAAGAGAAGTGATGGGAGATGGAGGTGATCTTTTGCCCATGGGGTAAAAGGATGCAAGTCGAAAAGTGGGAATGGAGGTGTTCCCTTGTCTTTGAGTGAGAGGTGCTTTGATCGAAATTAACACTTCTTTGGTTCGAATTGTTCTCATTTTTCTCGGGTTGATCGCATCTTCAATAACCGGTTCGGTGACATTTTGAGCAGGTAGATCGATCCCGGTGTTGAGTACTAGATCGATCCCGATGTTGAGTACTAGATCGATCCTGACATGTCTTGGATCGATCATTGTTGAGCGGTTGGATCGATCCCGGCATTGATTGGGATCGATCACATGTTGTGCGTTGGATCGATCATGGCTTATGTTTTGGATCGATTGGATCGATCACTTGCTGTGCAGGAGATCGATCCTGGCCTTAGAGTGGATCGATCATATGGCTTGATCACGCATCATAGATAGATCGATCTTGGCACTGCTTTCGTTGAAAACGCATGGGTTTGGACCATCTCTCGTTTGATCAACATGTTGAAAATGCATATCACGCATGTCCCATCTCTTTTCTCATTGCAAAATTCCTGAAACTCAATCCATAAGTACCTAAGACACCAAAAAAAGATGAAACTAAAACGCATTAAACCAAGTATTGAAAATTTAAAAACATTGAAGTTGAAATATTTACAAAGATAGACATGGGACTTTCTCCCAAGTGAGCTTGTTTTAAGTCACTAAGCCTGACTTCCTGTTTTTAGGATTAATGACCCTGAGACGGTTCTCCGAAGAGAACCGAGGTCGTTTCTGAGAAAGTTCCCTTATCGTAGTTCTTATGAACCTTAGAGTTCAGCTTTGGTTTTTCATCAACCTCTACAGCAAGTATGATGTCTTCCTCAGAAAGCACTTCATTGATCATGAAGCTCTTGGAACACAGTCGATCCACGTTCCCCAAATAGTACTTGAACCTTTTGTTGAGTAAAAACACTTGGTCTCCATTCTTGATTTCCAAGGTTCAGTTTTGAGGCTCAAAGTATTTTTCAGAGGTTGGAATGTTTGAAGGTGGCTCAAGAGGTGGCACACGTTCAGGTTGAGGTTTGAACTCAGGAATTCCTTTTCCTGAATCTTTAAGGTTTCCTTCACCTTTTGACATTTCCAATGTCCTAATTTCCTTCACTTTAGCAGAAGCTCCTTTATCAGGTTCCTTAACAGGCTTGAAGACTTCATTGTGCGTTCCAGACTTTTTTGGCTCCTTTCCCAATCCATCTTCAACTGCTTCACTGCTTGAGTACCCATTCTTTGGATTGTCTTCATTCAATTCCTTCTCTGATACCAGCTGACTTTGGGCAGTGAGTCCTTGGGTTTAGTCTTGATGTTGAAGATCATCTTTGGTCCTTTTCCTATGTTAAGCTTAATGTTACCCTTCTTGATGTTGATTACAGCTTCAACCGCTGCTAGGTACGATCTTCCGAAGATCAATGGATCCTTAGGCTCTTCATCCATCTTCAATACTACAAAGTCTGTGAGTATTGTTACATCCCTGTTCTTGATAGGTAAGCTCTCCAATATGCCAACATGATGCCTAACTGATATGTCCGCCATCAACAGATTTATTTGTGAAGTCTTAAAATCATCCAATCCTAGATTTTTGGCAGTGGACATAGGCATAAGGTTGACAGAAGCTCCCAGGTCACAAAGGCATTCATCGAAAGTGGAAGTTCCAAGTGAGCAGGGTAGTGTGAACGAACCAGGGTCTTCTTTCTTCGTCGTTATCAGGGAATTGCGTTCTTCAGGTGGTTCCACCACTTCTCGAGTTACTTCTTCCTTCATGGATTTCGCAAAAAACCTCAGGGTATTTTTCCATAATTTCCTTCTTGAATTTGGAAGGGAAAGGTAACCTTGGAACATATGGTGGTGGAAGGGTGCGTCCTTCTGTTGTGATACAGATGATTGCTCAGCAAGAGATGGTTCTATGATCACTTCTGGTGGAAGTTGCAATGGCTTCTGTGAATTGGTTATCGCAAGTTCATCTTCTTCAACTTAGATTAAACACGAATCCCCCCCCCCCAACTAGATCCACACTATCCTCATTGGAAGTTGGAGTGTTGTTAGAAGACGTCTTGTCAAGATAGACGGCATTGATGTTGACGTAATCTTTTGGGTTCTGCACGGACTTTCCTGGTAAATGACCATTCACAGTAGTTGAAGTGGATGCGGTTTTTCCTTCAAGAGTGGGGACCTTGGAGGTGAGATTGTCTATCTTGGAGTAGATTGCACTGAAGGATTTATCCATCTTGTGTTGGAGTTCACCGAACTTCTTTGATGTCTCCATTGCATAGCAGCTTGACCTTGAAGAAGTTATTGTAACGTAGCTTCTGAAAGGTTGAGCAGGAGGTTGAGTAGATGAGTAACCAAGAGGTACACCAGTAAGTTGTTGTTGTTGTGGTTGTTGAAAACCATTATGTTGTTGCTGCTTTGGGTAGTAGCCTCTGTTCTCGTTGAAGTTGTTGAAGGGTTGAGAGTTCTTCTGTTGTTGAGGTGGGTAACATTGTTGGTAACATTGTTGCTTTGGTAAGAAAGACCATGGTTGTTAGAGTAGTTGAAGTACCCTTTGTTGTAACCCCCTTGGTTCTGAACATAGCACATTTCTTCTTGTTGTTGAGCTTCGGCAGTCTGGAGTTGTTCTTCATCATAGATGAAGTGAACCTGATGTTGTTGACCAAGGAGTAACCTGTCCAGCTTCTCATTCAATGCCTTGATCTCCTTCTTAGTGCCATCATCATCAGTAGAACTACCCCAAGGTGTTCTGTCGTAGTCCTCACTGTAAATCCCATCAGATTGGGCAAGGTTCTCAACCAACTCCCATCCGTCATCAACGCTCTTTTTGAGGAAGTTCACGTTACTTGCAGTATCCAGCAGCATTCTGATCTTAGGCAAGGCACCTCTGTAGAGTGTGCTGGGTTAGGAAGCCTTGCTGAAACCGTGATGGGGGCATTGCATAGTTTACTTTTTGAAACGCTCCCAGGCCTCAGAAAAGGTTTAAGCGTTCTTCTGTGCAAACCCTGAGATGTCATTCCTCAAGCGTGCTGTTCTAGTAGTTGAGAAGAACTTCACAAGGAATGCCATCTTGCAGGCATCCCATGTTGTGCGTGACCTGACCCCACCAGCTTGGATGGATCTCCCACTGATGTGCCTTCTCCCCCAATGAGAATAGGAAGAGGTGTAGCTTGAAAGCGTCTTCATTCACACCGTTGATCTTAGTGAGACTGCAGAACCGGTCGAACTCATCGAGGTGATCAAGTGGATCTTCCAAAGGTAGTCCATTGAACATGTTGCTCTGGACCATAGCAATTAGACTATGCTTGATCTCGAAGTTGTTGTTCTGAATTGCAGGTGGATTGATTCCATGTCTGACGGTGTGAGTGTTGGGGTTGTCTGCCATGTTGAGGTTGTCTGCCATGTTGAGGTTTAACCTTCTCAAGTGTTCAGCACGTTCGTGTTCACGTCTTGCCCGAGAGTGTTCTCGTTCAAGAGCTCTGATGTCGTCACCGAGTGGAAGCAAGTCAGTTGGTCCTCTGCTTGTCAGGTTCATACACTGCTAAGCAGGTACCTAAAAACAAAGCAAACAAAGGTAGACTGGTAAGTAAAAATGGAAAAAGAAGCTTGATCTGAAAAGATCCAAAATCCAGAATGTAGTAACAAATCCCAAATGGCAACGGCGCCAAATTTATAGTTGGACTTTTATGTCCTATTGGGTATTAATTACCCATCTTTGTAGTATAGATGGGTTGTCAATCTATAATGGGAATGTACTAATCAATGTAGATGCAATGGATGCTTTAAAGTCAAGCTAAGTGTTAAAAGGGTTTAATTTCTAAAAGGTCCTAAGTACAAATGAACATAAAATGCATAAAGACCGAAAGAAGCATAAGACACTTAAATGTAAAAACAGAGTAACAACAAAGAAGGTGAAAGGTGCAAGCAATGTAAAGCAGCTCATGAGGACAAAGGTTAATTGACTAAGGATCTATCCTGGGCTACCTAAGTACCTAACATACCTCATACAATGAGCTAACCCCTAGACAGTAGCAACATATACAATCAATTCCAATTCCTTTGCAACCAATATCAAGCAAAGTAATCACAAACTCAACTACCATCATAGACGGTGACTACCTAGCATGCATTAACAACTACTACTCTAGTCAATAAGCTTCCCAAACATCTAATGCCTTAGAAGGGGAAAACGAATCTCTGAAATCACCTAGGTCCAAACACCTTCAATGACTCACCTTCCGGTGTTGAAGGGCCTAACAGCGGGTTTTCAGTCCCTTCCGGGTAGAAATACAATCAGCATTACGAACAGGTGAAACAAAAGGGATCTAATAACAAACAACTTAGGTACTAAGGTAACCTTAGTACATCAACCGTAGTATACCCCCATCCTCAGGGACTTAAATGACTACTCACTACTCATGGGAGTAGAAGCAGATGGAACTGAAAACATAACTTCAAAGGTAAACATGCAGATCTAAGAAAAACAGATGAAGAACAGCAAAAACACAAACCCAGAAATGAAGAACAGCAATAAAACAATAAACTAAAACATAAGGTTAAAGCTTAAAACGAAAATAGAGATGCACAAACTAAAGAACAACCTAAATCTAAGCAATAAATCAAAGGAAAAACAGAAGATTAACTTAAAACTCAAAAGTAATCTGGTTTTTACACCAAGAACATGAAGAACAACAAAAGAACATAAAACCTAAGACTAAAACCTAAAAATGAAAGAAAAACTAAGCTCTTTGCAACTCGAGGCGAATTAGGGCTTTTACAGTGTTTAGAGAAAAGCCCTAATTTGCACTAAAGAAAAAATGCTAATCATTGTCTTGGATCTTTGGCCTTGGTTCAGGTGATATCCAGATTTTAGATGGTCGGGTCGGAGCGTGTTTGACTTCGGGTTGGTAAGTGCGTGATCGATCCAAGCTGAAGACGCTTGCATGAGATCGATCCATCTGAGACGCATCTAAGGTGCGTCTGAGGTTGGGATCGATCCAGACAATGGTGAGATCGATCTCATCTTGCTTCCTTCTTAGTCTTGCTTCACTTCCATGCACTTCCTTAGCTTCGTCTGAGACTTCACCAAAAATTTTAGAAGAGAGAGAGGGATCGATACTAGTTTAAGATGGGATCAATCTGAGGTCTGCTCGGATCGATCCTGGAATCGATCCAGATGGTGAGGTGAGATCGATCTAGGTAGAGGCGTGGGATCGATCCCAGATCGATCTAAAAGAGGCAGTGGGATCGATCTGAGAGGAGGCTGAGATTGATCCAGGCATGTGCTGAGATCGATCCTACTTTGGTCCTTAGGAAGATCCAGTCCATTCCATGCTAAGTGCTTCTCCATTCAATGTTAAGTGGTGCTTTTCTGAAATCTCACAAATCCTTCCCGAAAACTCCTCAAATTCTTGAAAAATCTCCAAAATGCGTGCATATGCAAATTCTAATGCAAAAGTCCCAAAAATCATAAACTTACTAAAATCAACTATAAAGATGTTGTATGAACGCTTTAAGACCTCAGAATTGATGCTAATTGATATGTAAAATCCATAAAAGTTCAGAGTCATCACTCATACTCATAACATTCACATCAATTGATCTTGGTGTTAGCACCCACACTCTACTTCTCTCGAACAACTTTAACTTTTCTTCCACATACCCAAACCAATACTTTTTATCTAAGGCTTCCTTGTAGGTATTGAGTTCCACCATTGATACAAAGCATGTGTATCCCACCATCTCTTTGAATTTTATGTGGTTCTTCCCTGGGATCTGTATCACATCATACAAAGACTGATTCTGATGAGTACATGTGGTGTTCACTGTATTAGGTTCTTCATCAAGATTATCTTCACTGTTCTGTGCATCTTCCTGAACCTTTTCTTGGGTGGGTACTAATATCTCTACCACGATGATTCCTTCTGAGAGGCTTGCAGCATCTTCAAACACAATAGTGATTGTTTTTATCTCTGTATTAGTCCCCTTGTTACAAAACTGACATGTTGTATTCACCTCTGAGTACACAGTGAGCTTCTTTTCTCTCAATAACTTGTAAGGTGTGGCTTTGTCTTTTTCTCCTATCATCTTGTTTTGTTGTGGAGTTTTTGGTACAGTTCTTGGTATAGAGAGTTGCTGTGAAATACCCTAAACAGTGCCACACTTGTTAGGATCTTTGTTTTGAAACTCACCTCCCTAATCTTCATTCTTCAACTTAGGAAGTGGCACTTTTACTTGCCTATCATTAAAGGACAATCTACAGACAAGGTTGTTTTCCACTTCCAAATTGGGTATCAACCTGAATAGCTCTTGATTTTCTACTCTGATATGTGTCCTCACACTCATGTCCCCAAACTTCCTTTGCTACTATACCAGCTAAATGGTGACTGTCGCTGTGAAACATTTTCTAGAATGATACCTCGTATAACAGATCTTTCCTGATCGCACTCCTTTGAGCTTAACCTCACATGTCTTGTATACTGCCTGACAATCATCTCTTGTAAACATAACCGCCATTCCTTCATCACACAACATATTAATTCTTCTGACATTCGCCCTTAGTTGTTTAACATAATGTACATCCTGCATACTAGGGTTGTTATCATCACTTGTGACATCTTTTTCATATGTATTACCTTTGGGACAGTCACTATCTGAATACAATTCAGTCTCTTGTAATAAACCTAGTGATTCTTCAGAAGTATACGCTGAATTGCAACAGCTGAACTCTTTTCTTAACCATGCTTTGTCGTGATATCTTCTCCCATAGTGATATTTATGCTGATGGATTATATGAGGAATTCTAGTGTTCCACCATAAGCACTGAATCTTGAAGTGACAACACATTTCACATTTATAACCCCTGAAATGGTTGTCATTATCATCCCGATATTTCTCTTAAAGATCCCTTTCAGCTTTAACAAGGACTTGTCTTTTTGAACGTTTACCTTGATGCATTGTTACAGGTTCAGAAACGTGTTGTTTGGCAGCCTCGGGTTCATAACTTATAGATGCTTTCACAATTTTTGTTGAGTTCAGAAAGACTCCCTAGTGACCAAAACCACAGTTCCCAGTGCTGGTTCCATATGTTGTGAACAACTTCTCGCAATCCTTGTTTGTGTGCGGTGATACAGGATTATGGTCCTTGATTTGAAACAGACTCCCACACAAAATCTTGTTGTTATCTGACATCACTAGCTTCAGCTCTCCTTTTGTGTCCAAATTGGTGATTTTTTCAATGGTTCCTCCGCGTGCTACATGATTTAGCACACTATTTTCTTCTGAGTCCGAAACAACACACACACCCTCCTTTCTCACAAAGGATTTCTCTTTCACTTTTTGTTTAGTCTATGTTGCCTTCACTTGTGCCTTTAGATCTACTGCTGGTAGGTATTTCACGTCCTTGTCCACAATCATGGTTCTTTAAATACAATATGATAATTTGATCAACCACATCTTGTTTGTTCTTGTTGTAACCTTCACTTCTGCCTTCAGATCTGCTGCTGGTAGGCATCTCACATCCTTGCCCACGATCATGGTCCTTTAAATACTTTCTAATAATGAGATCAACCACATCTTGTCCCGGTTTGGGTGTGATGTTTTGCTCAGATATTGTGCACACAACTGTTTTTTTATTTCCTATCTGATTCCCAGCTCACGTTCGTGCATCATTTTCACTACTTGATCTCACTTCATATTATATGGATTATCTACCACCTGAATTGCTGATTGATGTGACTGGAACTGGTTGGGTAGACAACAAATAAGATTCTTCACCAGTTTCTTGTCCTTGTAACATTTCCCAAGGACCTTTGATGCATCAGCAATTGATAGAATTTTTGGCTGAAATCTGTAACACTTTCTTGTTTATCCATCTTGAGTCTCTCAAATTCAAAATTGAGCAAGTAAATTCGAGTTCTTATGATTCTCTCTTGTATCTGTTTTTCCAAACAGTTGTAGTTGTCATGACCCAGCACCAGATCTCTTGCTAGAGGGAAGTGTTGAGTGTTCTCCATTCCCTATCACAAGATCTTCACCTGTTTGTGAAAGAATAAACTTCTTTTCTCATATGCCCGCTCTGATACCGATTAAAAGTTTGAAGAACACCACACACTTTTTACAAAAAAAAAACTTTGTTATTTAGTTCTCAAAATCTTTACAAGATATTTCTTCATACACTTGTAATGTAAGTTATCCTACGGATACACTTACACGATTTTGGCATTTTCCCTTTATCCCCTTGCTTACTTCCCAGACGTCTCACTGCCTCTCACGAACAGAAAAAACTGTAACCCAAATCCAAAAAAAAGTGACTAAAAGTGTTAATCTCTATTAAACACCTTTTAGACGCTTTTCACGTCCTAACAAACACCTCAATTTTATCCCTTTATAATGTGAATCTAAGGAGCAACACTCAAGGAGTTAAGGAGATAATGCTTGAAGCTGAAGATGCATTGCTTAAACCAGAGGATGCTATGGAGATTCAACAAGGACCGATGACAAGAGCTAGAACCAAGAAGCTTGCTGGAGCTATCTCATTACTTTTGAGTCATTCTTGGAACCATTCCAAGGACTCTGGTTTGGATGTTATACACACAACTATCTTATGCATCCAAACCAATGATCAACAATTAGATTAGTGTTTCCAATTTTACTCTTTTTCCCAGACTTGGTTTTGTCCCAATGGGTTTTCCAAGATTGGTTTTTAATGAGGCAATTGGTTCACTACGTAATTGCTCAATTGTTTGATCATAAGGATAAGACAAAGACAGCTAAGGAGGAGCCTTTTCTTATAAATTCAAATCTGTCAAAATTGTGCTTTTAATATCTTGTCAAGAGGTTTAGAAGAGTGATTCTCGAATTTTCTGAGTGATACAGATTATGCTAAGGAGTGATTTCAAAGCAAACCCATTGTAGAGTGATTCTCAAGGTTTATCTGGTTCTTGGGTGTGATATCCTTGAATCCTCTATCCAAACTACAAAGGATCTCCATCCCTTTGTTGTTATCACGTCCATAATCATCTACCTTCACTCCATCAATCCACCAGCCACTGTTTCGGTTCAGAACAACCTAAACTCCACCTTCAAAGCATCGATCATCAAGGGAGGATCATATCATGTGGTACCAGAGCACTTTGAAGGCTTGAGTACTCACGAAAACAGGAAGTGTCTCTTAAACTTCTAATTCAATCTGTTTTTGTCTCTTTGTATTCTTTGAATCTGTTTTGGTGTTTAAATTTTTTTTTTTTTTTTTGATGAATCACTTGATGAATATGGATATGGATGATTAACTTAATGCATAAAGTTGTTATTTAACCTTGAAATCAAGTTTAGAAGTGATAGGACACGTTTTAGATTCACAGAGAAGTGTTAGACCTGTTTCAGATTGTGAATAATCATATTATAGTTTCTTTAAATTCTGTGCATGTTTAAAACTATCTAAAACTCGTACACTTTGGATTGTGAGCATTTTAAGTTCATATAGAGTCATTTTCGTGCTTAATATCATTGCTTGATACTCACTTTTACTCATATTTTGTGGAGTTTTGGTCATCACTCGGCCAAAACTTCAGAGAAGCAAAGGAAAAAGGTTCCATGAAGCATAGAGGGAAAAAAGAAGTCTAGACAAGCCAAAAGAATGAGAATGGGTTGACTTGGCCAAATTTAGGCTAAGTCGGGAAAGGATCATCGACCATGCGAGTATCGGATCTATCGGGCCAAGAAAAGAGAGACATATCGAGCCAGAGCCAAAATATGCGGTATTGGGTCTATCGGGCCAAGCCACGAAGATTATATCGAGGCAAGTTTAGACTAGGCAATATTGAGTCTATCAGGCCAGAACATGCAAGACATATCAAGCCAAGGGCAAGATATGCGGTATCGGGTCTATGGGGCCAGGCAATAAGGGAAATATCGAGCCAAGGCCAAGATATGTGGGATCAAGTCTATCGAGCCAAAATATGGAGTATCGAGACTATCAGGAACATGCGCAGTATCAGAACCTGGACAGAAGGATAAGACGAAGACTAGGTCAGGACGTAAGGATATGCGCATGGTCTATTCAGGCCATGCGTGCGGAACAAGGCCAGACTTGAGTAATGCGTGCATACGGACTAGCGTGTGAGCCAAGGATCAAGAGGGAAACATGCGGGACAGATGGATGCGCATGAATCAAATTATGGCTTGATCAAAACATGGCAGACCTTACCGACAATGCGCAGTTTCTCAATAACCATCGAGAAACAATATTTACTTTGAATCTCGGCCAAATCATGCGATCCTTCAACCATTCCAAGTCTAAGCCAGCTATTCGAATTAAAGAAGGATCCAGAAGAAGAATTATAGCTGTTGGAGCAGATTTGGTCGAGTCACTCAAAGATGCCATTCACACGCGTGCGTGGCTTGCTTTTGGGACCACTATCCGTACAACTGAGAAAACTCATGGTCACTTTTGTGCTTTTACTAGATGATTTTACCTTTTCACCATTTACGAACCTTAAACTTACCATATTAGGTATGTTTTAGGTTCCTCCTATATATATGTTGTAAAGCGCCGACTTTGGTTAATAAGAAGAAAGTTTTAATCTTTACCAAAAGTTTGATCTTTCTTCTATTCTCTCTCAATGTCTAATCAATCCACCATGGATTGAGCTTCATAATTTCTCAAAATTCCATGGTATCAGTGCATTTTCTCCTGTTTACCTCACATTCTTCCGCAAACTGTTGATTCTTTCGGTTACTCTATTCTCTATTCTCACTATTCTCACTATATTATTCTCTAAAGTTCGAGTCTTTTCTCATGGATCTTCAAAAGAATCTTGGAGTTCCAGTGGTACTCAAAGGGATAAACTATCTCCTTTGGGAAAGAACCATCAAGATCTTTCTTGGTGGTAAAGGGCTATGGAATCACAATGTGAAGACCGGTCCAACTTTGAAGAAGAAGCCAAATAAAGCTTCTAAGAAAAACACCAACGATGACAGTGAAGAAAAAGATGAAGAAGATGGCAAAGAGGTAGAATAATACAAAGAAGATGAAGAAGAAGAAATGGTTCCAAGAGGACCAAATGGTCCTCGGCTTCATGCAAACTTCCTTAGATCCATCTTTGCTTGAGGCCTACTCATATTGTGAGACTCCTCAAGACCTTTGGGAGACCCTTCACATAGTATTTGGAAACATATCTAATCTAAGCCGTGTCTATGAAGTAAAGAAGGCGATAAACAAGCTCAAGCAAGACGATATGGAGTTCAATACTTACTTTGGCAAGTTTCGGGCCCTATGGGCAGAATTTGAGATGTTGCAACCCTTTACACTAAATCCTACCATCTTGAGCGAGAGAAGGGAACAAGATAATATCTTTAGCCTTCTACTCAATCTCAATGGTGGATACAAGGATCTAGTGAAGCATATCCTTCGGGCCACAAAGCTTGAGTCACTAGAAGATGTGTGCTCTCAAATCCAAAGAGAGCAAGGGACTCAAGGACTGTTCAATGGCAAGAAAGAGTTGGTAATGGCCAACAAAAGTGTGATAGCTTCGGCTAATCAAGGATTTCACAAAGGGGACAAGAAGAAGTCCAACTTGGTGTGTGAGCATTGCAAGAAGTAAGGCCACTCTAAGGACAAGTGCTGGTTTCTACACCCGCATTTGAGGCCTACAAGGAATGGAAACAACTTTAAGCCGAAGAAAAGTGGAGCAGGATCAAAAATTGCTCAAGAAAAACAGAGGAAGGTGGAGGCTCTAGCCAAACAAGTGAAGAAGGAAATAACTCAAAGGCTCTAGTATCCTACAAGGCATCATCTACAACCACTAATGCCGAGGAGTATGTAAGAAAAATCGAATTTGAGGCCTTGATCAAGGCTTTAAAGGAGGCTACAAAATCTGGTATCATGATTGGTAATGTTGTGGATAGCTCTCTTAATGCTCAATATAATGATGAATGCTTAGTTTTAGACTCGGGTGCCTCACACCACATGATTGCCAATGTTAACTTGATTGAAAACATAGAACCTGCCTTAGGTAATGTGTGTAATTGCAAATGGAGATAAAATTCCCATAAAGGGAATAGGCAATTTGAAACTGTTTAACAAGGATTCTAGAGCTTTTTACATGCCTGTTTTCACCTCAAACTTAATATCTATCAAACATGTTACAAATGATTTACAATGTAATGTCACCTTTGGGCCTAATGAAGTTTGGTTTCAGGATATTAAGACTCAAGAGGTTCTTGGTAAATGAGGGACTAAAAAGTATATGTGCTAGAAGGCTTCAAGAATACTCCTTCCCTATCTCATTTATCTTCTGTCTTTAATACTTATGTTGAACCTTCTAGTAGTGTTCTTTGGCATGCAAGACTAGGTCACCCTCATGAGAGGGCCCTTAAGCTTATGTTACCAAAAATTTCCTTTAAAAATAATAATTGTGAAGCATGCATATTGGGTAAACATTGCAAGTCGGTTTTTCCTAAATCTAACTCTATCTATGAAAATTGTTTTGACCTTATACACTCGGATGTTTGGACTTAACCTTGTGTGTCTAGGGAAAACCATAAATACTATGTTACATTCATAGATGAGAAGTCTAAATATACATGGATCACATTACTTCCATCCAAAGATAGAGTATTTGATGCATTTGTGAACTTTCAATCTTATGTGACTAATCATTTTAACTCTAAAATTAAAATTTTTAGATATGACAATGGAGGAGAATACACTAGCAATACCTTCAAGGAATATCTTGCAAAACATGGAATAGTACACCAAATGAGTTGTCCCTATACCCCTCAACAAAATGGAGAGGCCGAGAGGAAGAATAGGCATCTCATGGAGATATCAAGATCAATGATGTTTCATGCAAATGTTTCAAAGAGGTTTTGGGGAGATGCGGTTATGTTGGCTTGCTATCTAATAAATAGAACTTCAACACAAATCCTAAAAGACATCTCTCCCTTTGAAGTTCTTAACAAAGCTAAACCCTCTTTAAGTCATCTAAAAGTATTTGGATGTGTGTGTTTTGTGTTGATTCCAGGTGATCAAAGGAGTAAGCTCAATGCAAAGAGCGTAAAGGGCATGTTCATTGGCTACTCCTCAAACCAAAAGGTTTACAAATTCTATATACCTGAGACAAGAAAAGTGCTAGTCTCAAGAGATGTCAAGTTCCTTGAGACACAAGGCTTGTATGGTGAGAAGATTTGGGAAAGCCTTAAGCACTCATCCACTTCTACCTCCGATGGAGCCAAAATTTAAGAAGAGTGCTAGATACTCTAGGAGTTCTCGACCAAGATGCAACTCCCCGAGATCACACTTAAGACACAAGACCTCAAACTTTTAATCATGAAGGGGGGCAACAAGGAGTAGAAAACAACCCNGGGGGGGGGGGGGAACCAAAGTGATCCAAATGAATCATCAAGTAATTTGGATACAATCTTACATGATCAAGGGGGAGTTTTACCAAATTTAGATGAAGATCTTATAGATCAAAGTCAACAAGATCAACAAATGATCCCCCACAACCAGCCTTGAGAAGAAGTACAAGGATCAAATACCCACCTTCTCATTGGAGAAACACTCGGGTGTATTACAATAACAAGGTCGTAGCCCATCTTATTCAGAATGTGTGCTCATTGGCGAAATTCCCAAAGAATCATCAAGCCTTTTTTAACAAGATTGACCAAGACTTGATTCCAAAGACCTATGAGGAGGCTGTCAAAATAAAAGAATGGACAATGGTTATTGACAATGAGCTCAAAGCCATGGAGAACAATAAAACTTGGAAAGAAGATGACCTTCCTAAAGGAAAGAAGGCAGTGACATCAAAATGGGTGTTCACTATAAAGTACAAAGCAAATGGGGACATTGAAAGACATAAGGCTCGGCTAGTGGCTCGAGGCTTCACTCAAACATATGGAGAAGATTATCTTGATACCTTTGCTCCCGTAGCCAATCTCTATACTATAAGAGTGATAATGGCATTGGAAACTAACTTATCTTCGGATTTGTGGCAAATGGACGTGAAGAATGCTTTCTTGCAAGGAGAATTGGAAGAAGAAGTTTACATGCGTCCCCTACCAGGTCTTGAAAGATCAGTTGGCCAAGGAAAAGTGATTCGGCTCAATAAAGCCATCTATGGCCTCAAGCAGGCTCCTAGAGCATGGTACCATAAACTAAGCTCTACACTTCTCACACAAGGCTTTACTAGGTCAGAAGGGGATCATACTTTTTTCACTCTTCATGGCCAAAGAGGTAAGGTAGTCATCCTCATTTATGTTTGATGATATTATCATCACAGGAGATGACAAGGTAGGAATCCAAATGATTAAAGATCATCTTAAGATTGTGTTTGATATTTAAAGACTTGGGAGAGTTAAAGTATTTCCTTGGCATTGAAAAAAGAAGTCTATACAAGCCAAACGAATGAATGGGTCGACTTGGCCAAATCTAGGCCATGTCAGGAAAGGATCATCGACCATGCGAGTATCGGGTCTATCGGGCCAAGAAAAGAGAGACATATTGAGCTAGAGCCAAAATATGCGGTGTCGGGTCTATCGGGCCAAGCCATGAAGATTATATCGAGCCAAGGTCAGACTAGGCAATATCGGGTCTATCGGGCCAGAACATTCAAGACATATCAAGCCAAGGGTGAGATATGCGATATCGGATCTATGGGGCCAGGCAATAAGGGAAATATCGAACCAAGGCCAAGATATGTGGGATCAAGTCTATCGAGCAAAAATATGGAGTATCAAGACTATCGGGACCATGCGCAGTATTAGAACCAGGACAAAAGGACAAGACGAAGACTAGGCCAAGACATAAGGATATGTGCATGGACCATTCAGGCCATGCGTGCGGAACAAGGTCATACTTGAGTAATTCGCGCATACAAACTAGCGTGTGAGCCAAGGATCAAGAGGGAAAAATGCGGGACGGATGATGCGCTTGAATCAAAGTCTGGCTTGATCAAATTATGCGCAGACCTTACCGACAATGCGCAGTTTCTTGATAACCATCGAGAAACAATATTTACTTTGAGTCTCGGCCAAATCATATGATCCTTCAACCATTTCAAGTCTCAGCCAGCTGTTCAAATTAAAGAAGGATCTTAAAGAAGAATTATAGCCGTTCTAGCAGATTTGGTCGAGTCACTCAAAGATGCCATTCACACGTGCGCGTGGCTTTCTTTTGGGACCACTATCCGTACAACCGAGAAAACGCGAGGTCACTTTTGTGCTTTTAGTAGATGCTTTTACCTTTTCACCATTTATGAACCATAAACTTACCATATTAGGTATGTTTAAGGTTCCTCCTACATATATGTTGTAAAGAGCCGACTTTGGTTAATAAGAAGAAAGTTTTAATCTCTACCAAAAGTTTGATCTTTCTTATATTGTCTCTCAATCTCTACTCAATCCACCATGGATTGAGCTTCATAATCTCTCAAAATTTCAAGTTTTGCTACTGGAGGATAATCTGGTTTTCTATAAATTGTTTGAGTGGTTTCTTTTGTTCTCTTTACTTGGATCATTTATTTGTGTTTCTTTTGCAAGGAAAAATCTCTGATAACGGAGAGGAGTGTTCTAAAATAGATAAGTTGTTGTTTGAGGCTATAACTTCCCAAATGAAGAAGCTCATGAACAAAACACTCAATGATCAGTTTGATACTTTTAGAAAGGATTAACTCACCCTCTGGAAATGAAACTATCCAATCTAGGCAAAGAAGGCTTAAGGTGACGAATCCTAATGCCAATATACTCCATGAAGAAGCTAGAGATTATGAAACTGAAGATTACTATGAAGAAAGGAGTAGTGCATCAAACCATACTCATAGGAGCAGAAGGAGGGCTAGAGGAGCTAGATATCCAAGAAACAATATTGAAGCCATTAAGCTAAAGATTCCATCTTTCTATGGAACTTCTGATCCTAATGCCTATCTTGAATGGGAAACCAAGTAGCGGCCACATAGTTTTATGATTAGGCTTTGAGCTGGTGGGATCAACTTGTGACTGTTCGAAGAATAACTGGTGAATTTTCAATCTCTACTTGGAATGAGATGAAGAACATAATAAGGAGAAGGTTTGTACCTAGTCGTCATGAAAGGGAGCTTCATCAAAGGCTAAGAAATCTGGTCCAAGGTTCCAAAAAAGTTGAAGAGTATTTTCAGGAGCTTGAGAAGCTTTTGATCAAAGTTTATATAATAGAAGGTCGTGAAACTGGTATATCAAGGTTTATTGGTGGATTAAATAGAGATATCCAAGACCAATTGGAGTTCTTCTACAAAATCAAGCTATTGAGACTGGAAACTCTAAACCAAGCCATTCAAGAGATAGTAAACCTACTACAACAAACCAGTTCAGCCTAGTAATACTACAAAGGCAGCTGACAAGTTCAATCCAACATTTGCTAAAGATAAAGGAAAGGCAGTAGCTAATGCTACTAGATCTAGATATGTCAAATGCTACAAGTGTCATGGAATAGGCCATTATGCTTATGAATGTACTAACAAGAAAGTTATGGTGCTACTGAAGAATGGTGAGTATGAATCTGAAGATGAAACTCATGAGGTTAAGTCCTCTTCTGATGAGTTTAAAGAAGAAGCACATGCTGGTACAAGGAGGTCTCTAAGCCTACAAGATAAGAAAGAAGAACAAGAGCAAAGAGAGAATCTGTTTCATACTAGGTATATGGTGCACAATAAATTGTGTAGTCTGATTATTGATGGTGGAAGTTTCACAAATGTAGCTAGCACTACTATGGTACAAAAGGTTGATGTGAAAACTACTAAGCATCCCAAACCATAGAAACTGCAATGGCTAAATGAAAATGGAGAAATGCAATTCAAGCATCAAGTTCTTGTACCTTTGAAGATAGGAAAGTATGAAGACACCATTCTGTGTTATATCTTACCTATGGAGGCTGGTCGCATTCTTTTAGGAAGACCATGGCAATCGGATAGGCAGGTTATTCATGATAAATATACCAACAATCATACTTTTGAGATGAATAAAGATCACTCTATTGCCTTTTTCTCCACAAGAGGTACATAAAGACCAACTACAACTTAAGCAACAAAAAGAACAAGGTGAACCCGTTTCAAAACCATCTAATTTCTTTGTTAAGGCTAGTGAGGTAAAGAAAGCTATATATTTTAATCAGCCTATGCTTATTTTTGTTTACAAAGAAGCTTTGACTAATCTCACTAATCCTCCACAGGCTTTGCCAAGTGAACTTAAGTATCTTTTGCAGGATTTTAGTGATGTATTTCCGGAAGATAATCCCATAGGATTGCCTCCTATCCGAGGCATAGAGCATCAAATAGATTTTGTCCCTGGATCTACTCTACCTAATAGGGAAGCCAATAGAACCAACCCTTTGAAAAATAAGGAGCTACAAAGACAGGTTAATGAGATAATGAAGAAGGGCCATATTCGTGAAAGCATGAGTCCTTGTGTTGTACCAGTCTTGTTGGTACCTAAAAAGGATGGCACATGGAGAATGTGTGTTGAATGTAGGGGTATCAACAATATAACTATTAACTACATGCACCCCATTCCTAGATTGGATGACATGCTGGATGAGCTTCATGGATCCACTATCTTTTCAAAGATAGATCTCAAGAGTGGATACCACCAAATCAGAATGAAAGAAGGGGATGAATGGAAAACAGCATTCAAGAAAAAACATGGGTTATATGAATGGCGGGTAATGCCATTTGGTCTTACTAATTCTCCGAGCACTTTTATGAGATTGATGAATCATATTCTTAGGGCGTTTATAGGAAGATTCGTAGTATTTTACTTCAATGATATTCTGATATATAGCAAGAACTTAAGAGAGCATACTAGTCACATTAAATCTGTTTTAGAAGTTCTAAGAAAGGAAAAACTATATGCTAACTTTAATAAATGCACATTTGCAACAGATAATGCGGTGTTCTTGGGCTTCATTGTAGGAGCAAATGGAGTGCAAGTAGATGAGGAAAAAGTGAAAGCTATCAAAGATTGGCTAACCTCAAATTCTGTAGGTGTTGTAAGAAGCAAACATGGAATAACTGGATTCTACAGGAGGTTTGTCAAGTATTTTATCACTATAGCAGCACCTCTAACCAAAGTTATCAAGAAGGATGTAAGATTCAAATGGGGGTCAGCACAAGAGGATGCGTTTCAGACTTTAAAGGATAAACTAACTCATGCACCCTTATTGATATTGCCTGATTTTCTAAAAACTTTTGAGATTGAGTGTGATGCCTCGGGTATAGGAATTGGAGCTGTGTTGATGCAAGATAAAAAGCCTATAGCCTTTTTTAGTGAGAAACTTGGAGGATCTACGCTCAACTATCCAACTTATGATAAGGAGCTATATGCACTAGTTAGAGCATTGCAAACATGGAAGCATTACTTGTACCCCAAAAGATTGTTGTGTGTATCATATCTCAGGTTATAACCGATCAGGACTTAACGAGAAGGAGTCGAATTTCTGATTGAAATTGTTAAGTCACTGAAAGTAATCAAGAGAGAGAGACCTGGAGGAGCATTACGAAGGCTCAAGAAGCCACAACTAGCTACGGAAGCGAGAGAATGGATATGATGATTTGATGCATCGACGAATCGAGCCAAGCCATCTCCGTAGAATACAAGCGCTCTGCTTGGTATGTCCGCCATTGTTGTAGAAACAGAACCTCTGTTTTTTCTTTTGTGTGAAGAGAGAATTAGAGAGGAATCATATGCTTCTTCCTTTTTTTTTAGATGTCAATATTAGGTATAAAAACTAACTAATGATATACAATAATATATTTGTAACTACTCTATAATTAAATCGTGTATACACTTTTTGTTATTTTTATATCTACACCACAATACTCTAAATCTGTTAAATAATAATCTCGGATAATTATGAAAAAATTTTAGAATCTAATTAAAATCGCATTATTCTATTTTATATAAATAAATAAAGTTAATTATAAATTGGAATTTATGGATTGTCTTTTTTTCTATTTCCTTTTGTTATATTAACAATAATTTATCGATCAAAACAATTAAAGGTGTTGGATCCGCATAAACCTAATTGAGCAAAACTAAGAAGAAACGAAAATATAGATTAAGAACGGTGATTAAAACCGATAGAAAAAACAAACAGAGTCGATAATTTAATCTCTTTTCTTAATCCAATAAATCACCTGTAGTGCGATGGTTATATACGACTTTGGATCCCAGGATAAAACCGTTACAAATCCGATTACCACACCGAAAATCAGATTTAAGCGAACGTAATTAATTCGAACAATCTCGAGACACTTACAGTGACAGATCGATGGAAGTAGTATTCAATGTTTGAAGACCGAATTGAAGAGACTTGAAGTTAGTTTGTGTTTGTCAAAGTTTTTTGTTTTTCTCTGATGTTTTTACGTTAGAACATTTATTCAACGATGGAGAAGAAGATGATTTAAATAACCAAAAATTTAACAATCACAAATGTTCAATTAAATTGAACCGGTTCGGTTCTGGTTATTTAAAATGAATTTGTTGATTTTTCTAATCTCAACCATCATACTTTGACCTCACATTTCTCATTCTATATGTCTTTAATTTTAACACATGAATAGTCCATTTTGTAGCCCAAGCTACAAGCTTTCCAATGGGCTCATAATCCGTTATTCCGGGCAACGATCTTTCCAGAATAATCACCGGAAAAGTGATGTTTAATCACTTGTTAAAATTAAGTTCCAACAATCCCCCACATGAATAGAAATAACCTCTAAACACATGACGACTCGAAAAACTCTAAAGACTTGACTGACTAGACCAACTAAACGACTAGACATACAGACTTTTCGAGATTGTAACGAAAATTAATTGTGTCTGAGTTGGTATCAATTTTCAGCTTTGAACCACTCGTAGTTGATAAATATCGAGTTTAGTTGGCCAGGAGGTGAACATGATGTCTTGAACCTCCCGGATTTTGATGTAAACTTAGACAATAGTTACAACACAGCTTCATTTTCTCGCAGAACTTAGTTCTCTATTGTGTTCATTTTGACCCTGAACTTGCCTGGTAATCATGAGTGAACTTAGAGAATATATCCTTTCCTTCATTCTCCTAGAAACGGTCGCATTTCACACTCACTATGTGATCTGCCAATAGCTTATTTCAGAGGTATCCTGTCCTACTTCAATATTTTACACTATAGAATCATTAAAAGCCAATGCTTATCCTGATAAAACGATAGGTCAATCACTGTTTAATCATCCTAGAAACTGGATAGAGATATAAATCTCACAGTGTTCGATTTGGTTTGAATTAGTTGTCCCTTTGAACCTATTTCTTGGGATCTCCAGTTAATTAGGTGGGATTACCTCCAAACCGCATCGTTAGTCATAGGCTTGTAAACCCATTCCTTTTGATGATTTTACTACTTGATCTCTTGCCAAACCTTTAGTGAACGGATCAACTATTGATATAATTGATTGTGAGTACTCGTGTTGAGATCAAGTTTCTAATGGTTTTATGTCGATGTATTATGTGACGAGACTTGCCATTATACATTGTGTTTAGTGCCCGGGAGATAGCCGATTGACTATCACAGTGTACACGTATTGCCGGCACTGGTTTCTCCCACATTGGAATATCTTCCAAAAAGTTTCGCAGCCACTCAGCTTCTTGCGCTGCTCTGTTGAGAGCAATGAATTCAGATTCCATCGTTGATGTGGCTATCACCATCTGTTTCGCAGACTTCCAGGAAATTGCTACACCTCCTAACATAAAGACGTATCCACTTGTGGATTTCGAGTTCTTAGAATCAGCTATCCAGTTTGCGTCACTGAAGCCTTCTATAACTCTTGGTTCTCGACCATAGTGCATTCCATAGTTTTTGGTATAACGTAGGTTGTTTAATACTCTAGTTATAGCTTTCCAAAGTTTATGTCATGGATTTCTAGTATAACGACTTATGACATTTATGGCGTGTGCTAAGTCGGGTCTAGTACAATTGGTTAAGTACATTAGACTTCCGATGACACGTGCATACTCTACTTGTGACACTACATCACCTGAATTTTTAGTCAAGTGAATATGAGGGTCCACCAGAGTCTTAGCAGTTCAATTTGTATAGGTTTTAAACCTTGCTAGGATCTTTGCAGCATAATGTGATTGAGATAGGACGAGTCCGCTATCATGTCTATGAATTTTAATTCCAAGAATGACATCGGCTAATCCCATGTCCTTCATGTCGAAATTACTATGTAGTAAATTCTTAGTTTGATTAATCATGTCATTATTGCTTCCAAAAATGAGCATATCGTCAACATACAAACACAACAAAACATATCCAGATGGAGTATTTTTGATGTATATGCATTTGTAACATTCATTTATGCTGAAACCATTTGACATCATGACAATATCAAATTTTTCATGCCATTGTTTTGGATCTTGTTTAAATCCATATAGCGATTTAACAAGTCGACACACTTTGTGTTCTTTTCCTAGAACAACAAACCCTTCTGGTTGTTTCATATAGATCTCCTCTTCTAAGTCGCCATTTAGAAAGGCGGTTTTTACATCCATCTGATGTATTTCGAGGCCTCTCAAAGTAGCGATACTTACTAACGTTCGAATAGAAGTTATTCGCGTCACCGGAGAATATGTGTCAAAGAAATCCAAACCTTCTTTTTGTCTGAATCCTTGAACGACAAGTCAAGCTTTGTATTTATCTACCGAGCCATTGGTTTTTAGTTTGGTTTTGAAAATCCATTTACACTCTAGTGCTTTTGACCCTTCGGGTAGATTGGTTGTCTCATATGTATGATTTTGCAATATAGAATTGATCTCACTATTTACCGCTTCCTTCCAATGAGGTGCGTCGGGTATAGACATGGCTTCGGCGTAAGTTCGTGGTTTGTTCTCTGCAAGAAACACCATCATGAAATCATCACCAAAAGATTTCTGTTTACAAGCTCTTTTGCTGCGGCGAGGTGCGATCTCTACTTCTTCCACTTCCACTTCTTTGGGTGAAGTTCCGGAAGTGGTCGCCGCTTCCATGTCTCTTTGGTCAAGTATCCGTTTCGGACGTTGTTTTTACTTGTACGGAAATATGTTCTCAAAGAAACACGCATTACGCGATTCCATACTTTTATTAACTTGGATATCAGTTATATCTGATTTGTGAACCAGAAATCGATAAGCACTATTGATGTGCGCATATCCAATAAAAATACAATCCACTTTTTTCGGTCCAATTGTGACTTTTTTCGGAGTTGGTACGGCAACTTTTGCAAGGCACCCCCCACACTTTAAGGTATTTGTACGAAGATACATCACCTTTACATAATTCATATGGCGTTTTTCCCGTCACTTTATGTGGTATCTTATTGAGCATATAGTTCGTTGTGAGCAAGGCTTCCCCCCAGATTGACTGGGGTAACCCATATTCTTGCATCATTGCATTCATCATCTCTTTTAGAGTTTGATATTTGAATTATGAAAATCCATTGGATTTAGGTGAATATGGAGCGGTTGTGTGATGTATGATTCCATATTGCTTACAAAAGTCATTAAATGGATCTTCATACTCACCTCCTCTATCACTTCGAACTATTTTGATAGTTTTACCGAGCTGATTTTCAACTTCGGTTTTGTATTCTTTGAATTTTAACAAGGCTTCATCTTTACTTCGTAACAAGTACACATAGCAATACTTTGTGTCATCTTCTATGAATGTTACAAAGTACTTTTTACCACCTCGGGTTTGTATAAATTTCAGATCGCATAAATCTGTATGTATTAAACTGAGCGGTTCGGTGGTTCGATTTACTTGTTTAGACGGAGTTTTTGTGAGTTTAGCTTGAACGCACACCTCACATTTATTTTTATTTACTTTGCATTTTGGAATAAGGTTTAAGTTCATTAATCTTTGTATTGATTTGTAATTCACATGACCAAGTCTTTCATGCCAAACACCAAACGAATCAACCAAATAAACAACAAAATTATTATTATTAATGGAACTGTCAGCAATTACAACATTAGGGTTTTGCAATTTTATCAGGACGAAGGACCATCATTACACACAACTTGACAAGTCCTCCTTTTTCATAACCTTTTCCTAAGTACACTCCATTTTTCCTTAGAACCAGCTTGCTAGCTTCAAAGTTGACTCCAAATCCAGCTTTGCTCAGTAGAGATCCTGAAACGAGATTCTTCCTCATGTCTGGCACATGCTTCACATTGTTGAGTGTGAGCTCACGACCTGAAGTCAGCTTCAAAATCACTTTTCCGCGACCCGCAACCTTGGACTTTGCCGTGTTTCCCATGAACAGGTGCTCCTTAGATGTGCTCTTCTGATAGGTAAAGAACATGGTATGATCTGTGCAGATGTGAGTGGTTGCTCCAGTGTCGTACCACCACTCTATTAGATTGTCATCCACCATATTTACCTCATTCACTACGGCACACATATCCTCCTCGGTAAGGTTTGCTTGAGCCTGTCTGGGATTCTTGGGTTTGCTCCGACAAACGTCCGCTTTGTGACCCTTTTTTCCGCACTTGTGGCATTTTCCTTAGAATTTCTTCTGAGGAGCTTTTCCTTGCTTCTTGAACGATGTCGAAGAAGGTTTCAAGGCGTGTTTCGGGTTAGTCATCTTCACCTTGCCTTTGTTTTTGTGTTCAGCCACATTAACAGTGTGTTGTTCCACATCTTGAAAATTGGAGCAGTTCCTTTCTTCCATTTGAAGCCGCATGATGACATCAGAAAGCGACATTGGCTTCTTTTTGTGCTTGAGGTATTTCTTGAAACTCAACCAGCTCGGGGGAAGTTTCTCGATGAAACAGTTGACAGTGAAGATCTCACAGATCGACATTCCCTCGGCCGCTATCTCATGGCACGATAGACTTAGCGCATCAACTTGTTCCATGATGGGTTTTGAATCCACCATCTTGAAGTCCAGAATTTTCGCCACAACATATTTCGGACAACCAGCATCGTCAGACTTGTATTTCTTCTTTAAGGCCATCCAGAGTTCCTTAGAGGTGCGTGCTTCCGTAGCATAGACGTCAAACAGCACGTTTATGAGGCAGCCTAGAATCCAACCTCGGCACACAAAGTCTGCATGCTTCCATGCATCGATCGCAGCAAGAATTTTCGGATCCTTGTTTCCAAATGGGACAATCGGCGGATCCTCCTTGAGAAATTTCTCACATTTCATGTTGCTCATGTAGAAGAGCATCTTCTTTTGCCATGTCTTAAAGTTCTTGTCGTCGAACATGTCAAACATTAAGCCTTGCGCCATCGCAGTGGGTAAATGAGTCAGAAACTGTTCATGTGGTACAGTTGACCCTTGTAGACGAACTCCGAATAAGTCACGGGTTACGGTCTCAATATGTGGAGTAGAAGTTTGACCGTTACCCGAGTCCGTTTTCGGAACGTCGGTTTGATGTGTTTCAGTCACATCAACGTCATCACCATCGTTTGCCATTTCTGTTAAAAGAAAGCAACGTTATTAGTGAACCGGTTTAATAATATAACCCGTAAAGTAAAACTTTCGCAGAATCGCACAAATGCGTTTGCGAAGCGTAGACGTAAAAACCAGAAACGTTTCGCGGAAACGATTAACGAATCGTGAACTTCGTTACTGTTTTGATTTTAAAACGAAAAATGTATGAAACGTTTCGCAGAGACTATAGTAGAAACGCGAATAACCATAACATAAACGTAATGGAAAATTCGTAGAATAAAACGAATTTTAGTAGAAACGAATTATAAAACACGTTAAGAAACGTAACTGAAAACGATTTCATAAACCAAAATTATGAAAGCATAAGAAACAAAGTCAACGAAACTTGTCTATGTTAAAGGAAGTCAAAATGAATTTTGCTTGTAAACCGTTTTGATGGAATCACGAATACAAATCCACAAATTATCACAAACGAGACATATAAAACTCGTTTGACAAAATCTGAGACTAAGTTCAAAAGGAACTAAATCAAATTAAGTTCTGATGATAAAACGAAACAAATCAAATTCGTAAAATAAACTGAATTTTGTACACAAAATTCCAAAGCCGTAAAATCAGTGTCACCTAAGCGATGAAACAAATGAATCACGGTTTAACAAAATCAAAATTTTATAAAACCGTAAGAAACATAGAGAGAGATACTCGTCTCTGATGAAGGAAGGAAAATCGATTTTTTCCCTTGTAAACCAAATTTCTTAAAAGATATTTAAGAAACAAAAATCTTAAATTAAATTTGCAGAAGCAAAATTGGTTTTTGATAACCAGAACTCGTAAGAGACAAAACGAAGTCAAAACTAGTAAGAGAAATATCAAAATCCCACTAGCCTTAACAAAAAAATTATATGGTTTTGAAACCTGTTAACCTTGTCCTTTTTGTTGCTTAAGTTGTTGTTGGTCTTTATGTATCTATTGTGGAGACAAAGGTAATAGAGTGATCTTTTTTTCCATTCAGCTCAAAAGTATGCTTGTTGGTATATCTATCATGAATAACCTGTCTATCCGATTGTCATGGTCTTCCTAAAAGAATGTGACTAGCCTCCATAGGTAAGACATCACACAAAATGGTGTTTTCATACTTTCCTATCTTCAAAGGTACAAGAACTTGATGCTTGACTTGCATTTCTCCATTCTCATTCAGCCGTTGCAGTTTGTATGGTTTGTGATGCTTAGTAGTTTTCAAACCCAACTTTTGTACCATAGTAGTACTAGCTACATTTGTGCAACTTCCACCAATAATAATCAGAGTACACAACTTGTTGTGCACCATACACCTAGTATGTAACAGATTCTCTCTTTGCTCTTGTTCTTCTTTCTTATCTTGTAGGCTTAGAGACCTCCTTGTAATAAGTAAATTTCCAGCAGGTGCTTCTTCTTCAAACTCATGAGAAGAGGACTTAACCTCATGAGTTTCATCTTCGGATTCATACTCACCATTCTCCAG
>OVBE01002368.1:14265-30966 GCA_900406425.1 Iberis pinnata | reverse complement strand
AGGTCTGTGAACTGGGTTGATGTTTGGAGGAATCTTGGGGACCCTTCACGGTGGTTACTGTTCAATTTCCGTTCTCTATGGTTACCTGCTTCTAAAAAATTGAAATGAGGAACTCGGATTCAATTTGATTTAACTTGTAGCAGTTGAGAAATGTTAAGGAGGAAGTTATGGCTGACGGTTGAGTTTTTTCGGCGTCAATTATCTGGAAAGAGAAGACGAAGTTCGCAGATTAATAGAAAAAAAAATTATTCTTCTGATAAAGGTAGCCTAGTGAAATAGAGTAATTGTTTCGGATAGTAGGGGTTATATTAGTTACATTGTATAATGGCGATGGAGAGAGAGAAGTAGCATAGATTTAGGTGTTATTTTCTTAATAATAGGGTATATTTTTATTATCTGTTACAATTACCCTTTTCTTTTTCATTTATTTATTTTAACATTTGTTAAATTAAGTATTTATTAAAATAAATAACTTTTATTTATTTTGTCCCTAAGCTTTGCATAGCATAAGCACGACGCTGGTCTGTATACCATCGCAAATTTTATCCATAAACCCTAAAAACAAAACTTTTATGAACTAAGTTTAAAGTCACATAACTTAATTTTGTAAAGTTGATATAAATTTGATGTAGAATTTATGCAAAGTTGATGTAAAAGCTACAAACTTGATGTTACTTTTGGATTCATGCACTTTCAATCTTATTCTTTTATTTATATATATATGAGTGTAGGTTATATCGAAATTGTTTACATAACTTAGTTTGTTTCTTGCGTAAAATTGGTTTATGTATTGATTAATTCATAGTATAAAGTCATTTTTTATCAATCTTTATTTAAATTAATAAAAAAATTGCGACCGACTCGTGATTGACAGTCGCAAGTCAGTTGCAATATTTCTGCGGTTTAACAAAAAATATTGTATTTTAACTGACATTTCCGACTCATTTGCTAGTTGTAAATTTTAAATAATTTGTCAAAAGTTTTTTCCGGTAATTCTAATTTATTATATTTTTGGTGAGATTTATGACTGATTTGTGATCGTCGTAAACACCTATATATAACAGCTCCATATCTTCCCTTTCTCTCACAATTTCAGTTTCCATTATCTCTCTACCTCACTATCTCTACTTTAAGTTTAGATTATTTAGATAGTTAGAATAACATTGGGGACTAGAATGTTAGATTATGATTGTATAATTGTTAGATTATGATTGAAATAATTATGTTAGATTATAATTGGAATAATTATGTTAGATTATGATTGATATTTGGATTTATTTTAGTTTTAATTTTAATTTATAAAATTACTATTTTAATTTCAAAAAATTATTAATTCAAATTAAAATAAATTACAAAAATATAAATTATGATTAAATTTGTAAATATAAATAATTCAAATTAAAATAAATTACAAAAATTTGCTACTAATTTGTGACCGAGGTAAGATGTAAGTCGCAAATCAATAGCAAATTTTGCTATTGATTTGCGTCTGAGGTTAGATGTCAGTCGCAAATCAATTGCAAAAACTGCTATTGATTTTCGACTACAATATTGTGAGTGATTCAATTCATCACAAAAATTTTGATTAATGAGTTGGGACTAAAATTCATTTGCAACACCTGAATTGTGAAAATTTGACGTCGACCAGTTGCGACTGATTTTGCAGTCGCTTATCGCTTGGTTTTTTGTAGTGATATATTCTTTGTACTTTAATATGAATTTTCACCGAGAAAAATCGAAAACTTAAATTCATATTGATTGGGTTTTCATGTTTTTGGAGGAAGCAATTTTTACTTGATGCAGATGATTTCTCATCTAGTAAATTTGGATTTCTTTGTGTGTCTCATTGTAAATACATTGGCCGTTAATATTTGTTCCATGCAATCTGTCCTCCCCAATCTTTCGGCATATTTACAATTTCACTAGGACGAGCGGTCTCGAAGCTTGATGATATGGGTTAGGTATGGGCCTATCTAAAACTTACAGAGCTCAAATTTTAAAAGGCAGAGTCAACTTAAATAAAGTCATGAACACATTTCATGAGTCCATATCATTAGAGCCCGATCATGAGAATAATCAAAGCAACCAATAGTTTACGATTTTTTTTTTTTTTATTTTAAAATTTTAGTTAAGAAAACGGTCTATTTTAAAAAAAAAATTTAAAAATTTAACATATTTTTCGTTGTAAATTACCTTTTTTACAATTTTTAAAATCTCAGGATCAGTCTTGTACATCATGTATTTCAGAAAGCCGTCATCCGACGTTTCTTATTTTCATCCTCACTTAAATCTTTGGTGAAGAACAATTTTTTTTTTTTTTGTTAAATGGTCAAGAAGAGTTCACTCAACCATATTGCCACCTAGATAATATATTAATTATTAGTTTATTACCTCTCGATCAAATGTAAGGAATATTTTCTTTTCACATTATGTGGTCTTATTAATAACTATTTTCTATTGGATATTGTTATTCTTTAATATATTGGTAACCAATTAAATTGGGAATAAATGAGATAATTCCTAAATAATCTCTACTTTGATGGACGGTTGAGATTAATCCTAAGGAAACCCTAATGAGGAATTAGGTCCTCTCCGCCTATATATATCTCTACTTCATCATAGAGATATCATAAAACGTTAAAAACCATACAACACATAAAGAAACTTTTATAGGAAGGAGAGAGAAACCTAAACACCTATTAAGATTTCATCTTCCATTCAGGAAACCATTCAGGAAGATCTCTCTACTACAATGAATGGAGGTATTTTGAAAATCCTCCTTATGATTCTATTATGTGATTATCTAGATGTTTGAAGATCTTAGGGTTCATGTAAATCAATCTTACATGTGGTACCAAAGCATGGTTGTAAAACATCTCTTTAATCCGCTAAAATTAATAGATATATAATAATATGAGTTCTAGATCTGCATGTTAGGAAAATGTTCATCATATCTGTCTTTTAATCTGATTGTGCATAATCTGTACGTATAATTGTTATTCTGTGCAAATTTTGTACAGATTTTGGATTTCTGTTAACTTAAAATTTTCGTAGTATTATTCTGTGTAAATTTCGTACAGATTTCGGATTTCTGTGAAACTTAAAATTTCCGTAGTATTATTTTGTGCAAATTTCGTACATATTTCAGATTTTTGTGAAACTTAAAATTTTCACAGTATTATTCTGTGCAAATTTCGTACAGATTTCGGATTTATGTGAAACTTAAAATTTCGCAGTATTATTCTGTGCAAATTTCATAAAATTTTCAGATTTCTATGAAACTTAAATTTTTTTGCAGCATTATATTGTGCAAATTTCGTACAGATTTCGGATTTCTGATGAATATGTGAATTATTATTTCACTTTTATTATTCCATAAATAATGTTTCGTGCATAATTTGTGCGGATTTTTTAAAAAAATGCAAAATTAGAGTATTGACATCACCACAGTGACTTTACTCTATAATGAATTGTATATTTGATCTATCTATGTAGAAATTAACTACCCACAGGTAGATTATAAACACTAGATATGATTAAAACTTAAAGAGTAGTTGTACATGCGTAGACTAAGGATATCCACATATAACTTAGTGTGAGTCATTACATCACTCAATAAAATTTTCCAAGAACTATGATTTTCCACGTTATTATGGTGAATTCCCACAGGAATACCATAATTTCTTGTCATAGTTTATGTTGATTATGATTGAAGCCTAATTAATACTTGTTAATTATATCTCTAAATTGCAACATCTTTTCCTACAGATTTGTCATCTATTGTCTCTTCTGTTCCAATTCTCATTAGAACCAACTTCTTAGAATGGAAAGAGAAAGTTGATTTCACATTAGGAGTACTAGACTTGGACTTGGCACTTCATCAAGAAGAGCCAAAGCCTTTAACAGTGGACAGTACTGAGGAAGAAAAGACTCTCCATAATGCATGGGAGAAGTCGAACAGATTGAGCATCATGTTCTTAAGGATGACAATAGCTAGCAACATCAAATCTTCCCTTCCAGTTGCAGATAAAGCAATTGTTTATATTGCAGCTATAGAAGAACGGTTTAAGACTGCAGACAAATACCTAGCAGGGAAACTTATGGTAGATCTTACAACCATGAAACATGATGGCACAAGGTCTATGTATGAACATTGCATTGAAATGACCAACCTTGCAGCCAAGCTGAAAAATTTGGGAATGAATGTAGATGATTCTTTTCTTGTCCAATATATCCTAAATTCTCTACCTCCTCAGTATAGACCATTCCAAATCAATTACAACATTATTGCTAAAAAAATGGACGTCAAATGAATTAGCTAATAGATTGGTCCAAGAGGAATCTAGACTTGGTCGCGATGGTATTAAAGTTGCCCATTATGTTCAAGGAGTTGGATCTAAAGCTGGGAAAAGGCATCAATTGAGCCATTAAAAGAGCACCGCCCAGAATGAATAATTTCAATCAAGGTAATGAGAAGGAAAAGGCAAAGAAAGATGACAAATGCAAATTTTGCAAGAAGTCTGGACACTTTCAAAAAGATTGCACTAAAAGAAAAGAGAGGTTCGAAAAGAAAGGTAACCCTTTGGGTTTTGTAAGCTTTTTTGAATCTAACTTTACTCATGTTTCTTCTAACACTTGGTGGATAGACAGTGGTGCTAATGTACATGTTACCAATTCCATGCAGGGATTCCTTACGACCCAGACCATAATCCAAGTGAAAACTACATATTTATGGGAAAAAGAGACAAAGCGCATGTTGAAGCGATTGACACTTACCGTCTCATTTTAGATAGTAGATTTTGTTTGGATTTATTTCAGACTCTTTATGTTCCATCTATTTCTCGTAATTTATTTCATTAAGCAAACTTGATTTGGCTGGTTTTAAATCAACTCAAGGAGATGGTTGTTTTAATTTATTTTTTAACTCCAATCAAATTGGTTCAGGATTATTAGTTGATGGTCTTTATATGTTAAAATTGACCGATCAATTTACTGAAACACATCTCACCTTGCATATTAAGAGTGGACTTAAGTCATGTGCAAAAGACTCGTATTTCGTGTGGCGTAAAAAGTTGGGACACATTTCCAGCAAAAGAATTAAAAGGTTGATAAAAGATGGAATCATTCCAAATCTTGACTTCGCCAATAATAAAGTGTGTATTGATTGCATTAAGGGTAAGCAAACTAAACACACAAAGAAAAGAGCCACAAGAAGTACACAACTTCTTGAAATCATACATACAGATATTTGTGGACCTTTTGATGTTCCAACTTTTGGAGGTGAAAAATATTTTATTACCTTTATTGATGATTTTTCACGTTATTGTTACATCTATCTATTGCATGAAAAATCTCAATATGTGGATGATGTACAAGCATTCATTACTGAGGCCAAGAGACAATTGGATAGAAAAGTGAAAATCATTAGGTCTGATGGAGGTGGTGAATTCTATGGCAAATATGATGAAACAGGACAATATCCTCGACCTTTTGCCAAACTTCTCCAAAAATTAGGGATCGTTGCCCAATACACAACGCCTGGTTTTCCATGGTAAAATGGTGTAGCTGAAAGGCGAAACCGTACTTATATGGAAAATGTTAGATCCATGACGAGTCATTATAACTTACCTATATCCTTGTGGATGGATGCATTACGTACCGCAGTCTATATATTAAATAGAGTTCCTAGCAAAGCAGTTCCAAAAACTCCTTTTGAACTGTGGAAAGGCTGGAAACCCAGTTTGTCACACCTCAAAGTTTGGGGGTGTCCAGCTGAAGCAAGAATATATAATCCACATGAAAAAATATTATATTTCAAAACAATCAGTGGTTTCTTTATTGGTTACCCTGAGAAATCAAAAGGATATAGATTTTATTGTCCAACTCACAGTACGAGAATAGTAGAAATCGGAAATGCCAGATTCTATAGAATGGCGAAATTAGTGGGAGTGATAAAATTCAAGATGTGGTCATTCAAGAAATTAGGGTTAATATACCTTTACCCCTAATTCCTAATGTTGGGAATCCACATGTTGTACCGTTGAACAATGATGAAACCCCACTGAATGATCATACACTCCATGATGAAAATATCACCATTAATGATCATGTTCTTGAAGCACAAGAGGAACCATAATTAAGAAGGTCAACTCGTTTAAGGAGATCTGCCATTTCCGATGACTACATGCTTTATCAAGTAGAATATGGAGAAGGGGATATTAAAGATCTGATTTCTTATTCACAAGCCATAAAAAAATATTAATTCTGATAAATGGATTAATGCCATTAAAGATGAGATTAACTCAATGGTTAAAAATGAAGTTTGGGATGTTGTTCAATTGCCTAAAGGACACAAAGCAGTCGGTTGTAAGTGGATCTTCAAGGTCAAACTTGACTGTAATGGCAATATTGAACGATTTAAAGCTAGACTTGTAGCCAAAGGTTTTAATCAGAAAGAAGGCATTGATTATAATGAGACTTTTTCCCATGTGTCAAGGAAGGACTCTCTTAGAATTATCATGGCGCTAGTAGCTCA
Source organism: Iberis pinnata (assembly GCA_900406425.1). NCBI lineage: Eukaryota > Viridiplantae > Streptophyta > Magnoliopsida > Brassicales > Brassicaceae > Iberis > Iberis pinnata. The sequence goes on along the minus strand of OVBE01002368.1, from coordinate 24,431 downwards.
GTATGATCTTGAGTTACATCAAATGGATGTGAAAACTGCCTTTCTTAATGGAGACTTGCAAGAAGAATTCTATATACGTCAACCTGAAGGCTTCATAATTGAAGGATAGGAAGACATGGTCTGCAAACTAAAGAAATCAATATATGGATTAAAACAAGCTTTGAGGCAATGGTATCTAAAGTTTGATGAAATCATTACAAAATTTAGTTTCATAGAAAACATTGTAGATCCATGTATATACCTCAAGATCAGTGGGAGAAAATTCATATTTTTGATAATGTATGTTGATGACATATTATTAGCCAGTAGTGATCTTGGTCTATTACATGAGACTAAGAGTTATCTCTCTAAGAATTTTGAAATGAAAGATATGGGTGAGGCAACCTATGTGATAGGAATTGAAATTTTCCGTGATAGATCACTTGGAATTTTAGGATTGTCTCAGAAAGCATATATTGATAAAGTTCTTGAGAGATTCGGCATGATGATATGTTCTTCTAGCATCGTTCTTATGCAGAAAGGTGACAAGCTTGATCTTAATCAATGTCCACATAATGAAATGGATCGTAATGAAATGCAAAAGTACCCTTATGCATCGTTAGTGGGGAGTTTATGTATGCACAGGTTTGTACAAGACCTGATATCAGCACGCAGTTGGTATGTTGGGTAGATTCCAAAGTAACCCAGGACTAGCGCATTGGTTAGCTGCAAAGAAAGTTTTGAGATACCTAAAGGGAACAAGAAACTACATGCTTACATATAGAAAATCAACACATCCACAGATGGTTGGTTTTTCTGACTCAGACTTCGGTGGATGCCATGACACTAGGCACTGCACTCTTGGCTATACTTATCTCCTTTGCGGAGGTGCTATATCGTGGAAAAGCCAAAAGTCGCAGTTAATTCACACGTCCACCATGGAGGCTGAGTATGTAGCATGTTATGAGGCTTCTATTCAAGGAACGTGGTTTCAGAACTTCATAACTGAGTTTGGGGCTTTGAGCTTTGTTGACAAGCCTTTAACTCTTCACTGTGATAATCAAGCTGCAATCTTCTTCTCTAAGCATGATAGGATATCTAAAGGAGCCAAACATATGGACCTTAAATATCTATCACTAAAGCAAGATGTTAAAAGAGAAAAGTTTGTCATTAAACATATAGGCACTAAGCTTATGGTAGCAAACATATTTACAAAAGCCTTACCTCCTAAGAATTTTAAGAAGCATGCTGCAAGTATGAGTCTTGAGGATAGTTTTTTGATTACGTTGTTTGATTATTTTAGCTTATATTTGACATTTATTTGAGCTCTTTATGGCTTTTACATCTTTTATTTATTCTGTTTCCACCGTGTACACACATTATTAGTTGTTGGATTTATAATAACAGAACTAAGTCTTTATTTAAAGACATAAAGAGACCATCATGATAACTCCTACTTATGTTTACGGTCTAGTTATGAAGGTAGTCAATGTCGTAGTACATGGAAGGGATCATGTTACAAAATTATGTGCAACCGCCATGACTCTCATTGTTTGCTAGATTAGCCAAGACACTTATGATAACAAAATGAAGAAAATAAAGATACGACATTTAATGTCGGCCTTATGATTCCAGAAAGAAAAGGTTATACTAACGACCAAGTGGGAGACTGTAAAGAATATTTCCTTTCCACATTACGTGGTCTTATTAATAACTATTTTATATTGGATATTGTTATTCTTTAATATATTGGTAACCAATTAAATTGGAAATAAATGAGATAATTCATAAATAATCTTTACTTTGATGGACGGTTGAGAATAATCCTAAGGAAACCCTAATGAGGAATTAGATCCTCTCTCCGCCTATAAATATATATCTCTACTCCATCATAGAGATATCATAAAACGTTAAAAACCATACAACACATAAAGAAACGTTTATAGGAAGGAGAGAGAAACCTAAACACCTATTAAGATTTCATCTTCCATTCAGGAAACCGTTAAGGAAGATCTCTCTACTACAATGAACGGAGGTATTCCGCAAATCCTCCTAATGATTCTATTATGTGATTATCTAGATGTTTTAAGATCTTAGGGTTCATGTAAATCAATCTTACATCAAACACATAAATCGCACTTCTCCACCCATAAAATCCAAGATTTTGGCAAATTATTGTAGAACTTTTATGTTATTATAAAACTGACTTAATCTTTATTAATGAATAAAAACTCTCTTTATATAGAGGTTTAAATACAATACCTAAATCAATTAAGGAATAGAAAAATATCTTAAAAGATAACACAAAATCTTAAAATAAGGAAATCTACATAAAGATAAAACAACCATGTTTATTTTCAATACTCCCCCTCAAGTTGGAACGTGAAGATTACGAACGCCCAGCTTAAACAAAATGTTTTCAAATTGAACTCGTCCCAAAGAATTTGTGAGAATGTCAGCTAGCTGTTTGATTGTACAAACATGATGAGTCAAAATAATCCCATCACGAACTGCATGACAGTCCGACTCAATATGTTTTGTGCGCTCATGAAAAACGGGATTTGCGGCTATGTAAATTGCCGCCTTAATGTTGCAAAAAAGACGAGCCGGAGAATCTTGAACAATACCAAGACCACTCAACATGTTACACAACCATTTGATCTCTCTAAGCGCAACATACATAATGCAATATTTAGATTCAACAAAAGAGTGAGAGACGGTCTGTTGTTTCTTTTTCTTTCAAGAAATTGGTAAAACGCCTAGTAATACGACAAATGCACTGAGAAAGCGACGTTTCAAAGGATAAGACGCCCAATCAGAATCACAATAGGCCGCGAGTGACAGGTTCTGGTCCGAACTTAAAAGAATACCTTGACCAGGTGATCCTTTCAAGAAACAAACAACACGAAGAGCCGCAGTCCAGTGAGCTTCTCACGAATTCTGTATAAATTGAGACATAACATGAACAGAATAGATGAGTTCTGGATGAGTGTGAGCGAGATAGATAAGGCTTCCAATCAAGCACTTGTATTGTTGTGGATCCTCCATAAGTGGACCATCATCCAAAGCAAGTTGGTGTTTCGATTCCAAAGGCGTCACGACTAGTTTGGATCGAAGGAAACCCGAGTCAGCAATAATATCAAGGGAATACTTGCATGGAGTAAGATAGAATCCATCAGAACCGCGACTGACTTCTAGACCCAGGATATACTTGAGAAAACATAAATCTTTTATTGCAATACAACGATCGAGGTAAGCTTTGAAACTTGTTGAATCAAGACTTAAGAATTAGGTTTAGGTCTTTGATCTTGTGGGTAAAAGTTAGGAAGAATTTCATATATCTTTTTGGAGTAATTACATAGGTATTTATAGTATAAATACATGTTTAAAACCCTAATTATGTAAATTAACCTAATGGGCCTCGAGCTGGAAAGCCCAGCTCGTCAGATCGGCCCACCTAAGTTTTGCTCTTCTAAGCCCCTTTCTTCCCCGGATGTCGGCGTCCATCTGGGCCTTAAGTTGAAATGGGCTTTTTGGGTAGGTGCTACACCTGGTATCAACAGTTAGTCCCCCCCCCAGGTCGACGATTAGTTCTTAAGTCGACGATTGATCTTCTAAGAATAAAAGTTTATTTTGGCTGAAGTGCATTAAATGCTCCTATAGGCTTTATCGAATCGTTTTTGTAGGGGAAGTTAGAAGGTCACACCTTTACAGATTCTCACGCGCAATCATTGCTCCTCGGTAACCGTTGTTTCCCCAGGGTATAAATTCCCCCCCCCCCTCACTCCTTCATTCTCAGACTTCACTTTTCAGAATTTCCTTGCAAGTAGAATCGCTCTCCCTTCTCTCTACTTTCTCTCTCTAGAATATTCAGCTCGGCGGTTATCTCGAGTAACTCAGTGATTTTCCCAATTATAAGCTATGTCCACCTCCCGTGTAAATGTTAATGAATCTTTGGCCTCTCGTGATGACCTGCGTGTCGCTGATGTAGAGGTAGCTTTCGAAGAACAAGCTCCCCAAGGAAATTGGGCTTCCCCAGACAATGAACTGGCAGGTCTCACACCTACTAAATGTTCGGAGAAGTCAATTCGGGAGCTCGTCCGAGATTTCCCTTTCTTCAACGGAATTTCGATTCTAATTCCTAGACCGCATTAACGACCCTAGGATTTTCCCCAAGGTTACGTGTGTTTGTACAAATCTCTTTTCAGGAGGTGTCACGCCTGGCTTCCCTTACCGAAGCTGCTGATCTCGTACTGTGTGAGATGAAGGATTGCAATTTCGCAGCTGTTTTGTCCTTCGATTAGGCAGATGATAGCCCTGATGGCTCACGCTCACGAATTCAACGCGGAGCTCGGCGTCAGGTACCTGGAGAACATGTCGTCAATCAACCTGATTGTGCAAAAGGGGACAAAGTTGAACACCGACTTCGTCTACATAAACTTCAAACCCCGGTATAAGTTGATAACTATAGGTCAAGGGGACAAGATCCACGCTTGGAAGGTGAAATACTTCTTTACAAAGGTCGTCTCGGAATCCGTCGGCGATGTAGGAAGAATCCTGAAAAGGAAATGGGCAGAAACCTTCGGTAGATACCACCTAGGACCACCGAGCTGATACATGTGAAATTTGTAATGAACCTAACTCGACTTTTGTTGCTATTTGCATATCTACACTGCAAATTATTCGTCCAATCATGAGAAGTCGGCCTCGAGTTCTAAAAGAAAACTCAACCAAACGTCTGGTTCTACGGGTAGCGGAGATTCCTGCCCTACTCTGCTACGAAGGAAAAGGTGTCAATCCAACTAGGATCAAAATTCTCGCAAGGTACTCGTGATTGATAAGGCTGAAGAGCCGAACTCAGCTGTTGTTCCTACTGAGGAGCAAGGCTCAAGAGAAGAAATCACTGCTGGGGGACAAACAGTGAACAAAGGTGTTCCTACTAGGGAACACCAACAAGAAGAAAATGTTTCAGAGGAACAGCTGGAAGATCCTGTCGAGGAAGGTCGTACTGCCGACCTATCTGTTCTGCCGCCTGTTCCTCCTAGTGGAACCCTAACGACCTCCCAATTCTTGGGAGAGATGACCAGGGACATAGAACCCCTGGATCTCAGTTTAGAAACATTTGCTGAAGAGCTTCCCGGTCTTCTTGGAGCAGGTGGTGATGATGAAGATGCAGCAGGTGGTGATGATGAGGATGAGGGTGAAGAGAAGGAAGAGGAGGATGAAGCTGCCGATCCTCAGAACGTGGAGGGGGAAGCTCCCAAACTGAAAGGCAGGACAACTCACAAGGAAGCTGGGCTTTCTCGTTTACGCATAAGGGCACGCCGTTTGCGCAGGATAAGCAAGCGTGTGCTAGTTTGGTGAACCTCCTCGGGGCCAATGGTCTGATCATTCCAACTGTGGATCGGCTGTTGGCGCCCGAGGTTTATGAAACATTGTCTCGGCAAGCCTGCGAGGTATGCTTGTGCCTTCGTTCCTTTCTCCTACTGCGATTGTATAAGTGCTAACTAGGCTAAGGTATGGTGTGCAGACTTTGGCGACAACCAATGAGCTCGTTGCTTTTTATGAAAAAAAAATCAATGCCTTGCCAAGGCACAACTGAAGCTGAACACGCAGGAGGAGGTGGTTAAACAGCTGACGACGCAGGTAGCTGCTTTGAAGAAGATTCTAAGTGACACCGCGGCATCTGCTACCAACGACCTTGCTGCTCTGATGGCTGAGCTAGAGAACACCTATGTGATTATCGTGACAGAGCTTTTCAATCAGCAAGTGATCCAGGAGCAAACGGGTGCCGACTTCTTCGAGCTGCAAGAAGCTTATCGCGCTCTCGAGAAGTTGCATGAAGGCGAGATGAAAAGGCTCCGACTCTCTCGAGTTTTGCAAGTCGCGCTGACGCGGCAAGAGACTCAGGTTGAGTGTGCAACTAAGCTCGAGAAGCTTCAGCATCACGTAGAGGACCGGAACAAAGCTGATCCCATAATTCATAAGTACGTCCAAGCTAAGGGAACTCTGGACTGTGTGCGGTTCATAGTTGGAGAGGGTGGTTCTGTGCCACCTGAGATTATGGAGAAGCTCGAGGCGGATGTGGTGGAGCTCAAGGTGCGGTACGATGCTATAGACATAATCGACGTGATACCTGAGGACTTCGTTTTCCAGCCTTCGTTCAACAAGCATGGTTCGAATCTAATTCAATCTGCTCTGAGGGGTTCAGAGGCTTTTGCCGAGGTCCAGCCCGCCACTCCAGCGACACCGATAGTCTAGTTGTTCCTTTGGAGCAGCTTTCAAGGTTTTCTTAGGATTGGGGTCAGCATGTCTTGTACTTCTTGTGTTCCTTAGGGGTAGCTGTCGTGCTTTCTTAGGATTTGGGTCTGCCTTGTGTGTCGGCGGTTTTGCTTTTATTTTCAAAAGGATATATGTTTCTAGATTTGCACATATGTTAGGTCGTTGTTATTGTTTTTGCGAACTTTGTAAGACTTGTGTCTTTTGATAATGGAAATAGAGCTATAGCTCGGCGTATTTTGCGTAATACTTTGTTCATCGATTTATGGTTTTAATTAGCACGTTAGTTTATGAGAAAAAGCTTTGATTTCATATTGTTGTTTAACCGGAGTTCGGTTGTTTGTTTTCAGTTCGTTTAGAATATGTAGAAGTTGTAAGTGGATATTTTTCTAATTCTTGTACGAACTGAAAGACCACTCAATCAAAAGCCTGAAGGAAACAACCTGCAGATCATCCCTTTTGACAAATGATCTATGGACAAAAATTGTAGTTTCGTCAATACTCTTGGTTGGGGTATGCGAGTCGGAACTCGGCTTTTGAGGCGAGACTTATGCTCACATGTTGTAACTTTGCACACGTCCAATACTCGTCTTTAGGAGTACACGAGTCGGAGCTCAGCTTTTTGAATAGAGACTTTAGCTTAAACGTTGTAACTTTGCACGTGTTCAGTACCCGTCTTAAGGAGTACGCAAGGCAGACCTCAGCTTTGTTAAAGGTCTTTGGAGCCATAACGAGAAAACTTTGATCTCGTCGACATCCCCGTCTTTGTGCAGGGTATGTGCGAGTTGTAGCTTGGCTTTATAGTGTTTAGGAGTTTACAAAGGTGTAGTTGGTACACTTATGTATGTAAATACTATAAGAGATGCCGAGATTGACTCGGAGATTGATGTATATGTGGAAAAATTAATTTTTATTAAGTGAAATAGCTGCACCTAGTGGGTTGCCTACATACCCTGATAACAGGGATCAAGCCATGTCATAGTTCATAGTACAAAGGAACCTAAGAATATAATTTCTTAAGTTTGGTGGCATTCCAAGAGTTCTGGATCGGCGTTCCGTCCGTAGCCTTCAATTCGTATACTCCAGTTTTGACTATCTTGGACACTTCGTATGGGCCTTCCCACCGAGCTCCCAGTTTACCAGCATTCTCTTCTACAGTGTTCGGGTAGGTCATTCGTAAGACCAAGTCTCCTTCTTCGAATCGTCTCTGCTTGACACCTTTGTTATAGTATCATTTCGTGGTTTGCTGATAGGCGTGTATCCAATATAGTGCTTTGTCTCAGACTTCCTCTATGTCGTCGAGAGATTCAAGGAGCATGGCATCATTAACGGCTTTACTTTCTGGCAACTTGTTTTGGCACAAACTGAATACTGCTGCTTCGGATGGTGCTAAGGCTTCAATTCTGTGGGCCAAGGAGAATGGTGTTTGATTGGTGGATTGACGAGGTGTAGTTCAGTAGTACCATAAAACGCCGTCCATCTCGTCCACCCAAATTCCCTTTTTAAAATCGAGTATTTTCTTCAGTCCGTCGACTATAAATTTGTTAATGGCCTCGACCTGCCCATTTGTCTGCGGGTACCTTGGTGTGGAATGGTTCAGCCGGATGTTCCACCTATAATATGGGAAATAAGTAGCTAGTTAGTATAAATCAACGTATGTGTCAGGGGTGTGGCTGGTTTGCCGTCCACCTGTCGCAGAAAGCATGTGTTGTTTTTGCACAGAAATTGGTGATGTTATCTGTCATGATTTGGTACGGGATGCCGTGCCGGCAGATTATGTTTTTCCATATGAAGTCATGTACATGTTTTTCTTTGACCGCTGTGTACAATTCAGCTTCGACCCACTAGGTAAAGTAGTCAGTCATAACTAGCAGGAATTTGTGCTTGTTTATTGTGACTGGAAAGGGTCCCACTACGTCCATCCCCTACTTCATGAATGGATCGGGATTTGTTGAAGCGTTTAGTGGTTTGGTAGGTGCGTGGTTAGTTGGTCCATGTCGTTGGCATATTTTGCATCGCTTTGCAAACTCCTAGCTATCATGCAGCATCGTTGGCCAGTAGTGTCCATGCTTCTTTATGCGTAATGCCAGGTAACGCCTGCTAGAATGGCTTCCGCCGGCTCCTTCGTGGAGTTCGGCAAGTAATTTCTGCACATCGTCTCCATTAATTCACCGTAGTAGGATTCCTAATGCGGAATGTTTGTAGAGTTGTCCATCGATGACGGTGTATCTCACTGCTTTAACTCGAAGTCGCCGAGCTGCCCATTTATCTTCGGGCATAGTTCCTGTAAGAATATACCATTTTATCTCGGCTCGCCAGTCGGGTTGAACTTGCTAGTCTTGCTCTCGTTCGGAGGAAACTAGCTTGTCGATGGCATTAGCCATCATTGTGGTGATACTTGGTGAGGTTAAGTATTCCATCGGAATGGTTCTCTTCATTTCTAGCTCGTTGGTGGAAGCCATGTTGGCTAACGTGTCGACAAACTGGTTCTTGGTCCGTGGAATTTTGGTGAGCTCGAAGCTCTCGAATTTTCTTGCCATCTCTTGGACCATTTGATGGTATTGCAGCATCATGTCGTTCTTCGTGGCATATTCTCCACTGAATTGGTTGGTGATGAGCTGGGAGTCGCAGAAGGCGTGTATGCGCGAAGTGCCGAGGTTCTTTGCAAGTCGTAGCCCTGCTAACAATGCTTCATACTCTGCCTCAATGTTGGATGCTTCAAATTTGATCCTGAAAGCTTGTTCAAGTACTTCTCCAGTTGGTGATTCGAGCCTAACACCTGCACCTGACCCTTGTTTTCTTTGTGATCTGTCAACGTAAAGATTCCATACGTCTGGTGGCGGTGCGACATGTGCCTCAGGTGGTATTTCTGCAACGAAATCTGCAAGAACCTGGGACTTCAAACATGTTCAATTTTGATATTCCACGTCGTATTCGCTAAGCTCGACTACCCATTTGGTCAATCTTCCAGATTGGTTCGGGCTATGGAGGATAGTGCGTAATGGCTGGTTGCTGAGCACGACAATGGTATGTGACTGGAAGTAAGGTCGTAGTTTCCGAGCTGCGGATACTACTGCCAGCGCTATTTTTTCGATGGATAGGTATCGCGTCTCGGCATCATTGAGCGACTTGCTGACGTAGAAGACCGGCTCTCCTTGGCTTTCCTTTATGAGGACGCCACTGACTGCTGCCTCGGACACGTTGACGTATAGGTAGAGGATTTCGCCGTCCTCTGGTTTGACGAGTACATGTGGTGTAGTTAGGTATGCTTTGAGCTCGTCGAACGCGATCTGGCACTTTGCATCCCACTCAAAACACTTGTTCCCTTTGAAAAAATGGTAGAATGGTAAGCTCTTATCGGTGGATCGGGAGATGAATCTGTTCAGCGCGGCAATGCAACCTGTGTGATTATGTACTTCCTTCTTCGTTCGTGGTGCTGGTAAGTTGAGGATGGCTCCGATTTGTTTGTGGTTTGCTTCAATCCCTCTCTTTGTTACAATGTACCCTAAGAATTCACCTGACTCCGAAGGTACACTTGGCTGGGTTAAGCTTCATTCCGTAGAGGTTGAGTGTTTCGAAGCACTTCGCCAGGTGTTTGATGTGGTCGCCGGCCTTGGCGGATTTAACGAGCATATCGTTGATATAGACTTCCATAGACCTGCCGATCTCACCAGCGAACATTTTGTTCACTAGGCGTTAGTATGTTGCTCCTGCATTTTTTAGCCCAAAGGGCATTACCTTGTAGCAATAGATTCTTCTATCCGTGATAAAGGCGGTTTTCTCCCAATCTACTTGATGCATCATGATTTGGTTGTACCCTGAAAAGGCATCCATAAAATTCAAGAGTTTGTTGCCTGCCGTAGCTTCCACTAGTTTATCTATGTGAGGTAGGGGGAAACTGTCTTTGG